>BGPR01053592.1:0-10374 GCA_013235015.1 Araneus ventricosus | reverse complement strand
AAAATTCAATCAAATACGAATAATTCATTTCATTATTTTAAGCTTCGAACATTTTTATTTCGATAGAAGGAAGCCAAGAAATCATATATATCTGTGTTTTCTACAGAAATTCATAACATCCTTTCAGACTTACTCCATTTTATCTGCATGCACCTCCACAGCTAAAATATAATTTCCCTCCTTGAAAAATTCCTGATCAACGGGCAGTTTATAATCTTTATTTAAAACCTTTATCAAATATGGCAGAACAGATATTATCTCTAAACAAATCTTCCTTGACCATAGACAGCGTTATCAAGACTATATTCCAATTTACACAGATGGATCGAAATTGGCCACTCACGTTTCTTTTGCAGTTATTTTCCCATACAAAGATTTGTCCTTTAGCCGGTTAATATTTCGTGTTCGTTCTGTCATACGGATAGACAATTGGAAAAAATTTTTCGCGCCCGTATCTCAGACGAGCTACGCTTTTGCGATAAGAAGCTATGGAAATTCCAATTTTTATGGCTCCGAAATCAGTTTATTTTACACAGGTGCATCATAGATGGCAGCACAATTCTTTTAATTTGATTTTGCTGTAATAACATGTTGATTTAGACTCAAAAGTAAAATCTGTTCTTTAAATTTTCCTTATCTTTTTCCAAATGTTAAATTTCATACGAATCCTACTGGCATTTGATCTGTTACGTGTGGTAGTGGCTGTTATAGTTATTTTATTGGTAAGCACTTCTTCAAAATTTTAAATATTCTATTAAATGAAATTATGAAATAAGATAACGTCATTATTAAAAGTAACGCTGAAGTTGTGGACTTACTGAATATTAACACAATTTACAATTTAAATACCTTTGACTTCGAAAATCTCTACACTAATCTGCCACATGATAAATTAATGGAAGTTTGCCTCTCTATGTTCAATGAATTTCTTAAGGATTCTATTATAGAAAAAATTGACAGGTTCCAACTATGCAATTTTTGCATTAAAGAAAACTACCTTCTTAATGGTATACACAATTTTAAACAGATTTCAGGCATTCCAATGGGTGTTATTCCATTCTCCAGTGCACTATCAAAAGTCATTCTACACTTTTTTGAGAATAAAATTATTAGAAACAATTTAATTTGCGGCTACAGGTTCATTGATGATCTTCTTATTCTAAATTCTGACAACTGATATTTCATTGTTAATTGTTATCCAAAAGAACTTAAACTAAATAAAACGAATCTAAATCAAAATATAGGTACCTTTTTAGATAGGAAATTTCTGAACAGAAAACCTTTATTGGCCTGTTTGACAAGAGAGATGATTTTAACTTTACTTGTAAAAATTTTTGTGACTTTCATTCAAATCTAGATCCTATGGTCTTTAGAAACGTAATTTTTAGTCAAGCTAACAGAATTAAAATTATTTGCAATAAAAGAAATGAATTTTTAGTAACTGCCGGTAATTTTCTAAAAAAATATCTACTGTTACTTTTTCGCGTCCAATATTTACGGCGTTGAAGATCTCAATCTTGAAAGAAGTCTTGAATATAAATATTAATTTATTTAATTATAATAAAATTATAAAAAAATATTGGTTGCTACTATATTTTCTAATAATTTCTTTTATTTTACCGTTTCCTTTTATTGATTAAGGTATTAATTCAAACTGTAAGTTTTTTTTTAATCTTACAAATGCATTCTGCCTGCACTTCCTGCTTCTCTTTTTCTTTTCGAAAAATAGATGGCACCACATCTAAGTGGTTTCATTACGATTTTTGATTTAAGGTGAGATTATTAGTCCAGTCAACGAAGGGTTTGGAAAAAAAAATATTATAGTTTTGGAAATTGGTACTTATGTTCATGAGGGGCTTATGATGAACATACTAAAAGTCTTCGGTCCTGGGGGGTGAGCTCGCCGCGCCATCTTGAATTTCTTCCTTCCTTTTTCAGTTTTGCCTGAATATCTCGAACACTAATCAGTTTATAAACTACAAATGATTTAACAAATTAAAGAGCGTACAATTCCCTACCAAAACATTCTTTTATTTTTCTTCTATCTTTAATAGTCTTGGAGATAATGGGTCTCAAATGTTGCCGCCATCTTCCATTTCCTCCCCCCTTTTCAGTTTTTCTTGAATATTTTGAAAATTATTCAAAATTAAAATTACATGCGAATTAACAAATTAAAGAGCGTGCGATTCCCTACAGATAGGAACTTTGATTTTTCTTCAGGTGTTAAGCGTTTTTTGAGATAATTGGTCTCAAATCGGATAAATTTGTAAAAAATCTTAATTGATAGTACAATAAACGAAGGGTTTGAAGAAAAACAAAAAATCATATAGGTTTTAAAATCGGCACAAATGTTCTCCTGGGTCTCTTGTTGAACATAGTAAAAGCACCCTATCCTGTGGGGAGGGCTCGCGCAGCCATCTTGGATTTCATCCCCCATTTTTAGTTTTTCCCAAATATCTCGAAAAATATTCAATTTTCAAATTACAATTTATTTAACAAATTAAAAAGCGTAAAATTCCCTACAAATACATACTTTTTATTTCTTCAATCTTTAATTGTTTTCGAGATAATGGGTCTCAAAGTTTATCCCCCTCTTGGATTTCATCCCCCATTTTTAGTTTCTCTTGAATTTCTCAAAATCTATTCAATTTTTTAAATACATGTAATCAGCAAATTAAAGACCTTAAAGTTCCCTACGATTTCTTGCTTTTATTTTAGTTTTAGTTTTAATAATTTTCGAGGTAACGGGTCTCAAAATGCCCGCCATCTTGGAATTTATCCTCTTTTTCTTAGTTTTTCTTGAATACCTCAAAAACTATTCGCTTTTCAAATCACATGTAATACAGCAAATTGATAATCGTGAAATTCCCAACAAATGCATGCTTTTTTTTCTGGCTTTAATAGTTTCTGAAATATGTAGAAAAAACTGACACAGGGGGATAAATTCAAGATGGCGGCAAATCTTGAGACACATTATCTCCGAAACTATTGAAGCTAAAACAAAAATAAAAGCATGCATTGATAGAGAATTTTACGCTCTTTAATTTACTGATCACATGCAATTTTGAAAATTGAAAGATTTCGAGATATTCAAGAAAAATTAAAAATGTGGGATGAAATCCAAGACGGCGATAACCTTTGATCCATTATCTCGGAAACTATTAAAGCTGGAAGAAAAACAAAATATGTACTTTTAGGGAATTTTACACTCTTTAATTTTCTAAATCAATTACTATTTGAAAATCGAATTCTCTTCGAGATATTCAGAAAAAATTAAAAATGGGGGGATGAAATCCAAGGAGGCGACGCGAGATTCTCTGCCAGGATCGGGGACTTTTACTATGCTCAACAAGAGACCCTCGAGAACATTTGCACCAATTTTCAAAACTATATGATTTTTTGTTTTTCATCAAACCCTTCGTTTATTGTACTAGCAATTAAGATTTTTTACAAATTTATTAGTTTTGAGACAAATTATCTCAAAATCTATTAAAGCCCGAAGAAAAATCAAAATACTAATGTGTAGGCAATCTCACTCTCTTTGACTCGTTAAATCCCATGTAATTTCAATATTGAATAGTTTTCGAGATATTCAAGAAAATCTTAAAAATAGGGGATGAAATCCAAGAAGGCGGCAACCTTTGAAACCCATTATCTCTAAGACTATTAAAGCTGTAATAAAAATAAACGTATGTATTTGTAGGGAAGTGTACGCATTTTAATTTGTTACATAATTTGAAATTTGAAAACTGAATAGTTTTCGAGATATTTAGGAAAAACTACAAAAGGGGGATTAAATCCAATATGGCGCCGCGAGCTCACACCCCAGGACCTGGAACTTTTAGTGTGTTCATCATAAGCCCCTCACAAATACGTGTACCAATTTTCATAACTATATGATTTAATGTTTTTTCCATCCACATTTTGGAACCTTCATTGACTGGACTATATCCTTATTCCTTGTCTGTGAGTTGAATTTGGACATTTTAATTCTTTTCAAGAGTGGAGTAAGTTTGAATTTTTCTTATTTGCAGATATTTTTATGAAGGTATTTTTGCGGGAAGGCTAATAAATTGTAAATCAATCTTGTTAGCGGTATTATGTTTGTTTTTTCTTTCTGAAATTTTTTTGTTGTTTACTTATCTTATTTGTCTTGTGGCTCGAGCTATGAAGAGGATTTGGTTAGACTTGGGTTAAGCCTCTTACAGAAAAATTTCCCAATTTATTTGAATCCGTTTCGAATTTAGTCTATAGCCCTTGAAAAAGTGGACTACAATGGATTCATTGTCTGTTTAATTCTATCACAGTTTATTACGTGGTTTTTACTTTCTTTGAATTACCATTGATTTAGAAAAAAATTTCCGTTAGAACGTGTGTCGATAGGATTGAGTTTCAATGCTTATAGTTTTAAGCTTTCATTTTTTGTAAAATGAGCAGATCAAGTGAAAAAGAGGATTTAAGTCTTGATGAATAGGAAATGTGATTCAGACGACAGTTTTTTTCCAGATGCTTCTGATTCTGAGGCGTCGGAATTTTTTGATAGTGATGATCAAGGGCAAATTTTAACAGGTCGCCAATTGAACGAAATTATGCCCAATATTATAGCTATTGTTGATCTTGAATGAAAGCATCATCGTTTATAGACAATAATGTGCATTATTTAAAGCGTACATAATTTTTCTATTTCGAAAAATAAGATAAACTAAGGTAAGTTAATAAACAATTTTGAATCTGTAGAAAACATTTAAACTTTTTAAAAAATATATTGTTTTTTTAATAAAATTTAAAAAACACCATTAAAAAATCGGCGATTTTTCAACAAATTTTGTCAAAATTGTGCGATAAGTAAGGGGTTAAACCTAGTTCTTCCAGTTCAGTTTTTACAGCAGAAAACTTTGCTGCCTTACACAGTGGTCATAAAGTAATGGACAAATTTCAAACTAATAATGTTACAACTATGTTTTTTTCAAATGAGAGTGCATTTTAAAAAGTTTTTTCAGATGCTTAAAGCGTTGTTAGGGTGGTCGTAAATTATTGACATTCCACATTTTTGAGAGCCATTATCTGCGAAACTATTAAAGTTAGAAGGAAAACAAAAGCAAGCATTTATAAGGAAGTTTACGCTCAAAAATTATGAAATCAATTGTAATTGGAAAACTGAATATTTTCGGAGATATTCAAGAAACACTAGAAAGGGTAACCAGGAAAAGTGCGTAATCTTCTGCTAGAAGGTAGTCATTGCGTATGGAAATTTCTCCCTGTAGCAAATTTAGTACGCCGTAATGGGGCGCCACCTATCTGAAAAAAACCCTTTTTTCTCTACTCTCGTATTTAATAGAAAAATGCAAATTAACAATATTATGGCTTTTTTATTATTTTTTTAAAGTGTCCAATAATTTTTGACCTTTCTATATAAGCCTTAGAAGAAATTTCTGACCGCCCTCGAGAAACACTTATCATTTATAGAGACACTTTCAAGGTTTTACATTCCTTAAAATCCTAATTTTATCCTCATGCTCATAATCATCGTTTGGTTTTAGCAGTTTTAGATCTTCTTAATAAACTCAGATCACGTGATTTCAATATTATATTGTGTGGGTACCCTCATTTGTTGCAATTATAGGTAGTGAGGAAGCGGACAAGGCTGTCATACTCAGGAACGGGTGAAGCCCTTCTGGGGTCCTTAGGCAATGTAAGTTTTGGGGGCCCCTTTCCCCCATCCAATTTCAAAAACAAGATGGTTTTTATTGATTTTAATTTAATCTCTATACATGCAGTATTCTAAGTAACATATATTATGATAAACTGAAATAACTAAACATTGAAATTGAGGATCACTATCAACAGAGTTGGTTTTTTTAAAAAAATTAAATTTTGAATTTAAAAAATAATTTTAAAGTAATTTCAAACAAACATTTAGCATTTAAAAATTTACAAAACATCTTTGACCGAATTTTAATATTCTAATACAAAGATTTCCAGATCTGTTTACTTCCGAATTAGTCAACTAACTGCGAAAAAAATTGGACCACATTGAATCTTTAAGCAAAAATTTGTAAACATGAAAAAAATTTGGAGATTTTTTAAATGTTTTGAAATTTTAAGCAATATTTAATTTGAATATATTTAAGTGCATCGGTCTAGTGAATAAAACGTAAGCTCAAAATTAGATTACCCCGAAAACACCACAAAACATTCTCTGGCCCACCAAAAGATGTCAGGGTGTCTATTCAGTAATCCGGCCCTGGTCATACTGGCGAGTGTTTCAACTAATATTACTATTCCTGTGACAGGTTTGAAAAAACACACTAAATTGCTTATATATACCAAATGGAAGATGCAATGGGACCTTGAATCGGAGAACAGACTTCACTCTTTCAAACCTCTTGTGCAACCTTGGCCTTCATTAGCGAACAGGAAAGCCGATGATCTTCAACTTCACTTGTTGCTGGGAGAACAACAACCAATGTTCTCGAGGTGTGAATGTCACATGTCTGTCCACACTATCCTATCAGAATGAACAAATTTAAATGTTCACTTGTTTGTGGGACAATTTCCACCACCAATGTGCTCGAGGAGCGACTGTCATCCGAGATAGCACGTAAGTTTGCAGCAAGTTTGATTTTGACTTGATATTAGCTTGTCATAGCAAATTTGACGCGCCAAATTTGAAACGAACTTGTAGCAAATTCGCCGTGACAACTAGCGCAACCTTCCTTGCATTGCAAGTTCACCGTGACAAATAGCGCCACCTCCTTTGCAATGCAAATTTGCAAAACAAGCTTTATGCAAAGATAGTACAAAGAGATAATTATCTTTCTCTCTGTTTTAAAACAAAAACATCCGATTTTTAATAGCATCTCCTAGACCGTCCTTCTTTTTATTAATTCAATAAATCCATGATAATTTGTAAAAAAACTAACTTTTTTTATAAAAAAAATTTTGAAACATTTTCCATCTTTTTACTAAAAGTTTTTACTTTAAAGAAAACTATATCGCCTTTTTCTTAATGTTGAAATTTTAATATTTATGAACAAAATTAAACTGAAAAAACAGCCAATGTTTGTTGAAATATAATAACTTATACATTTTGTGCCATTTTAAAGTAATTACTTTTGAACTCTAATTTCATAACTTATTCTACTAGCAAAACGTAGTTATTAGCGAAAATCTCTCTCTCATTGACTTCAAATCATATTCTCAACTCAACAAATTAATGAAATCAAGAAAATAGTTTAAAATAAATCGCATACGAATCGAATCGAACCATGTATTAGCGAAATCTATCTTCTCTGGCCGAGTGGTAGGCTACCAACCGGTAGATCGCGAGTTCTATCCCCTGTTGTGTTCGTACTCTGTTTTTTGCTATAAATTGCAATGAGTTTGCAGTGCAAATCTGCTGCAAATTTGCTGCAAGTTCGTCCCATGGCGACTTCGAAGCTTGCGTTAACTTGCTGCAAACTTGTTTCACACTTGCACTCTTGTCAAGACAAATTTGCTGTAATCTTGCGGATTTGCAGTGCAAGTCTGCTGCAAATTTGCTCAAACCAAAATTGCTACCTGGGATATGTCTGTCTGTCCTATCTTGTCAGAATGCACAAATGTTAAAGCTCAGCGTTTGCAATTTTTTCAAACGTCTTCAATTTCGTTATCAACTTCACTTGATAAAACGCCTCATGTTAATCTTCTTGTATTTTCCATTATTTATGCACTCACTTATATTATGTTTGCATTTTAGAGTACAATTCCACATTTATTGTTTTATCAATTTTTTATATATCCTTTTAAGTTAATATGACTTTAACATCTTGCTTGGAGCAGTCTGGTCAAATCTTTAGCCTTTGAGCGATAAAAAACCAAACCACTCATTAGGAATTCCGCTTGCTATCCTTAATCTTGAGGTTAAGGCAACGAAGGAGGTAAATGTTAAGTCACTGACCGGCTGATGATGGATGATGGCTGACAAGTAATTAATTGGTTGTAACAAAACGAAGCAATCATGACTTTACACTATAGGATTCTTGTTCTGAATATAAGGGAAGATGAGAAAGGAGAAAATATTGTGGATATTTTTCCGAGATATCATCCATCGTTCTTTGTATTTCAGGACACTGACTTCCTTCGATGACTGTTTTTCAATTCCAGTCCAGACTTTCAATGAACCCCTCACGTTTTTACAATTTCCTTTTGGAATTAATACTTTTGATAACTATAAATATATAAAAATATTTAAAATCTTGTTTGCGTACGTTTTTTTTTATTAAATTTTATTTTTTGAAATTAATTTCTTGTTTTCAGGAAAAACTTTTACATCTTCGTTTTTTGCTTCTTTTGTTTCTTGACAACAATATGTGCGGAATGGCCTGAGAAGCTAGGTTCTTTAGAAAAGGAAAAAGCTCTTGCTTTATTCGAAACAGCAGAAAATATAATCATGAAATCAAGAGATATATTTCCTTCTTGCAGTAAGAATGAAAAGCATTTTATAAAGAAAAATTATGAAATAAAACGATAGAAAAAATTAAATCATATTTTTTATTCTTCATTCTTTATATATTTATTAACCTACGGGAGTGTTCCAGATCGAATTTTTCAAATACTAACAAAAGTTTCGTAGCGCAGAGATGTAACTCGATTATTGGATTTAAATCTTTTTCCTTCAACTAACTGGGTCTAAAATTTGATACACATCTACACTTTTGGTGTCAAAGCGACAAACCAAATTTCATTGGAGTAGCGTGTCACGTTTTTCATTTATTCCGTTCATATAAAAAAGGTTATCTATACTGGCAGACGTTATGTTGTCGGTTGTGTGGATATACTTGGAAAAATAGCAGCATTTTCCCCTTTAGGGGAGAAACAAACGTCCATACACCTGACCTCTCTGTCGTCGAGTAGTATCGGTTCCGAATGCCTAGTGGGTATCTTGGTACACCATTCAGTAATCTTCCTTTTATTAGGACCCGAGGGTTTCCTAGATATCGATACAATTAAGGTCTATGGGTTGTTTTATATATTACATAGGGATATATGTGAAATATATTTCGAAAATATGGACAATACAAAAGGCATTAAATGAAAAAAAATCTGTTTTTTGTATTTTAAAGAGTAAGAATAAACATAAGCAACTTAACAAGTAACGAGCCGAATTTCATTGAAGTAGAATGGCGCTTTAATTGAGTTATCGTTTCCATATAAATTTATTAACTATACCGGGAGACCCAATATATTCCTCAACGCTAAAAAGTCAAAGGGTTCCTTATCGGTTCAGAGAAGAAAGTTTGTAAAAAGAGCAGCACACGATCCCAAGGAGAGGCATGCCTGGTGGTCAGAGAGAGTTGGTGGATAGACGCAAGTTTTGGAAATTTGATATGATAATTTTATTAGCACCTCTTGTTTCTGTGACAAATGGAGAGAAAATTTTACAAATCAAAATTAATTAAAATTTATTTGAGACCCAGCATGCCGAAAGAATTCCTAATTACGCTTTAAATAAAGTCGCATGAACAAGAATACGAATTCTATAGATTTTAATGATATCTTGACTAGTTTCTATCGTCAAAAGCTAAACGATTGCCTTAGAGGAAAAATATTTATCTACTAAAAAATCCAAATGTCTTTAGTTTTTACTCATCAATTTTTTTCATAAACAAACAAAATAATTATGCATGATTAGAGTATATTTAGTAGGTATTTTAATAGATAGTATGATTTTACGTGGTTCTTTCCGTGGTGGGCTCTCAACAGTCCTTTCTCGGTATTTTAAAGTCGTACTAGGACTCCAGTTTCTGTAGCTGTAGTAAAAAAAATGTAAATTTGGCTATACCAATTACAAAAAAAAGTTTTTGAAATATTCTTAATAAAGGCTCTCCAACATAAACACATACTTGAAATTAGCAGAGACTAGGTAAAATACCCGGCGTTGTTCGGGGTAGAAATATTTTCAAGTCTAAGTACTTATAACTCTTTAAACTTAATTAAACTGTTTTTCACTGTAACGTCTTTCATTGATTTTCTTGATTGCGATGAAAAGCTATGGAAATTCCAATTTTTATTTCGCCATTAACATTTTCATTTACACAGATACTTCATAGATGGCAGCACCACGCTTTTAATTTATGCAGTAATAACATGTAGATTTATAAAATCATTTACAGTTAGAACATGTTTCTAAAGGATTGGGTTTCAGTGCTTATTGTTTTTCAGCGTTTAATTTTTGTAAAATGAGTAGCTCAAGTTAAAATAGGATTTAAGTCTCTAAGAATAGGGAAGTGTGATTCAGAAGGCAGTTTTTTTTCTGATGCTTTTGAATCTGAAGCATCGGATTTTGTTGATAGTGATGATCGCCCGAAAATTTTCGCAGGGAATGAATGGAAC
>BGPR01053591.1:0-10374 GCA_013235015.1 Araneus ventricosus | reverse complement strand
GGATTTCATTACAGGAACAAAATGTTTCCGAATGGTTCCAAATCGGGTTTAAAAATTATTACAATTTACGAAAACATTGTAAGGAAATGTAATTGCGGTCACTGGAAGGTAAATTTTTTTGAATTTTAAGACGGCGTAAAAAGAGGATTTTGTGAGATATTATGCTCCGAAGTTATTGCGGAAAACCGTTAAAATTTCTACTGATTTTTAATTAATTAAAATTCTAATTCAAACTTCTAAAATTCCTTTTTTGGTGAGCACTTGCTACCCAAAAGAGCAATTACTTGTAAAATTTCCAGTTCCTGAGCCTCGTGGTCTGCCAGATTTCGTGATGAATCAGTCATCAGTTAATTGTATTTTCCTTTTATATGTAGAGTTGCTGCATTTTTGCCATAAAGATGAAAACTGCTATACACACTTATTTAATTTCGCCGAATTCGTTGACACAAACAGATTGGCCATGTATTAAAGGCTGCAAGTGGACAGAAATAATATAAAACACATAATATTTTATTTTATTCTGTCCAATTACAGTCTTTTATACCTTGCCAATCTGTCTGATAAAAATGTTCTCGAATTCATTGTCATATGTATTAAACAAATTGACAAGGTATTAAAGGCTGCAAGTGGACAGAAATAATATAAAATAAAATATATAAAAATAAGTAAGTTCAGGAAGCAAATAGCGGAAGGAATAGCGGATTTGATTTTTTAGAAAGAAAAAAATCAAAGACCTTACAGCACTTTGGCACGTTTGGGTGATGTAAGCTGCAAAAACTTTGTTCTAGTTCAAAGTCATTGTCAGCATGTTCCTCCAAAAGTTCTTCAAATGCTTCATCATTAGAAAAAATTACGTTAACATCCAATTTTGGCTCATTATTATTGTCTTCTGGTGCATTGGTGCACGATGCACCCTGCAATTGAAGCTAATCGGAGAACATTTCATTCCTTGCTCCTACAACCACAAGCATTCTGACATTCCTTGGAACATTTGCAGTCTTTTCTGTTAAGCAAATCTGGTGAGGCTTGTCAGGCTGTTGATGTAGCAGAGAGCAACCCATGCTTTGTTGCCTTGCAATCCCATTGAATTGGGTCTCAGCCCATGATCAATCCACAAATTAACCTGAAGAAATAACCTTCATGAATATACTCGAGCAGTTTCTTCAGTAGGAGGAAGAGTATCCAAGCTGAAATTACTTTGTAGTACTAGGGATTTAGTGAATGTTGTAAGGCGAGTTTCATTTCGTGAATATGATTGAAGAGAGGATCCAGCATACAAAGTTGAAATGATTTTCTCACCCCAGGTAGTAACTACTCCATGATTGTTTTTAAGTACTTCGGTTGCCCTTTGTTTTTCTGCATCTTTATCAAGAAGTTTGGCGAATTTCATTTTCCGTTGTCTGAAAATGGCTGGAGTCGATTCGCATCCACTGAAGACGTGTAGAAAATTATCTTTTACTTTTTTTGACATCTTGAAATGTGCTGGGGAATAGAAGATGGTCTCTGTTTTTCCTTTTTTGGGCTTCATCAAAAACAATCTATTACTATCTGGAGATAAAGCAGTAAGGATCTCTCAGAGGTCTATGTCTTTTCCTATAATAATCACATAATCAGAATGACAAGCACCTTCCATATCCTTACTGACGTTTGCTGCGGCAGCATCCTCTACAGCTTGCTCAACAGTGATGTTTTCAACAACAAATTTTGAATCAGCATTGAGATGAGACGTTTTTAATTTCCTTCGTAACAAGGGAATTTTTCTTTTGGCATATCCATTAGCATTAATTCATCAACTCAACGTTCGCTGCTATGTACTTGTTTCTTCTACAGAAGCCTTTGGCATATTTCGTACTCTTTTCTATCGTTTCATCTGGACACCCATCAAATATTGCGATTGATCGTGTGCCAAAATGTTTTGTTTCATATTCCACGCACTTATTAAGGATTGGGGAGAGCTTCTCTCTCAATTCCCATGCTACTCGGTAGAGAAGAAACCTCCATCAATCACATGTCAAGAGCACGCAGAATTCTGTAATGCGTTCTTGCAACACTTCGATTGTATTTTTGTTCGTGATGTCCACATCTATATTGGCTTAAATTTAAGAATAAATGTTGCGTTTGTGATACGAAGCGAGCAATTTTCTGAAGTCGGCTTAAATATGATGAAATTTGACAACACAATAGATATTAGTTAAAGTTTCTAAGTAAATCGTAGTTGTTGAATAAAAGACTTCTGAAAAGCATTCAGGGTCTCAGAAACAACAAACGCAGCGTAAGAGAGATACTAGCTGCGTGGTTAGGCGATGCACCGGCTATCTCCAATAATGCGCCATTCTCTGGCGCAACTATTCAAGTGGTATAGATATTAAATATCAAGTATTAACTAGAAAAAACAAAAAATTTTAACTTTTTTAATTCCTAATGATTTCTTGTTTCCGCCATTAACAAATTTATTTCGCGTACCCCCAAATGGTCCTTTGCGTAACCCCAGGGGTACGCGTACCACAGGTTTGGAACCTCTGGTCTATCTGATTCCGGAATTATTTTTTGTCTGACTTTTGTACGAAAGGAAAGAAATAACCCAGCTAAAATCGGGATTGCTGTGCGGCCCGGCGATGCACGGTCCATCTCGAATAATGCGTCATTCTCTGGCGGAGAGAACTGAGGTCACGTACACATGCCCAACATTCTCTCCTAAATAAATAAGGAGAAAAGAGCGATTCAAACATTCCGTCCGTGAAAACGCCTCGAAATCGACTTATTTTTAAACATTCGCAAGAAATACAAAAAAAAATCGTCATTTTTTAGTTTTCGTAAAAATCGTATTTTTCTTATCTGACTTTAGCGCGGAGGGAAGGAAATAACCCGGCGTTGCTCGGGATCCATTTTTTTCATATGATCTCCTCCAGTTTATTTTTCTACAAATATATTGTCTTTTTTTCTAGAAATATTTCCTTTGAATCCTATATTGTTTAATTAAAACTTTCAAATCAAGTCTTTTTATTACCTTAAAACAATATGGTTTGAAGGAAAATGCGAGAGGTTTGGAAAAAAGAAATTTATTTTAAACAATAAACCGTATAATAATTAATAAAATTTTAAAATGAACCATTACACTTCCAAAGTTCAGAAATTAAAACATGATATTAAAACCAACTCTGACTCCAGCATTATTTTTAACCGACTCTGACTTCTCCAAAAAAGGCCGACTTTTCGACTCTCCACCCCTGATGTAATTAAAAAAATATAACTACCATTTATTCGAACTGAAGTATATACGCATGAAGCAAGATGCACTGTATATATTAAATCTCAAAGTAAAATCTCACGGAAAACAACATTTTTTAGTAAAAGCCCTATTTGAGTGATTTAATTTTCCCTATTTCTTTACATCAATTACCAAAACACTCACACAACGCTATTCACATTGACTTGTTGCATTGTTTAGGTTTCCATATTGCATTATTGTGTTCAAGTTTTGGACAATGAAAGAGAAACACCCAATTAAATATTCGTTTAAGCAATGAAACGGTTTGAATTGCGCTGAAACAATGAAAAGTATTGTAAATTAGTTTTTAATTAATCTCTTTTTTACTAATTAAGATTTCGGAATTTAAATTGCAAAAATGGATTCCTTGGATTATTCTCCATCTTTTGGTACTTTCCGCGCGTTTCTCCGGTCAGCGGTTCATGAGAAGGTAGCCTCATATACATGCATACATACACGTCGAATTTTATTAGTGTATATATTCGACAAGAGAGGCTCCGATAAACTAAACACTCGCACTCTTCATTTCAGAAATTTTTGGATAATTTTACTCCGCAGTGAGTAAGAACACTTTTCTGGAGTTCTTTATTAAGCGCGTTTTCCTTAAAGAACTGATCTTAAAAGAGGATGAGCTTAATACTCTCAAATGTTTCATTTTATACTGTTTCATGTCCGAAATAGCGGTAATTTTCATATGATGGGTTTTACATCACAAAAAATGAGGTCAAAGATTCAAAATACACTACTTTTGTCACAAATGCTGCAGAAATTATATCTTATGTACTAACAATGTGCCTATACAACTTTATCTAATTTCAAAAATGAAGTACTATTCGACGCAGAATTTTAAGAACTTTAACATTTACAAAGGCTAAATTTTTGAGAAATGTGTCAGTTCTGAGTTATTGTCGAAAGACGGAGAAAAGTCCGACAATTTCGAGGATTTCGGGACACCCCACCTGAAGCACCAGCTGAAAATTGGTGCAAACTGCAAATAACCCTTTGTACATGTAAATAAAGATATTAAAACAGTTTTCATCTTTCCTCGAATTAAAGGGAGGTATTGTCATTTTTGGTCTTAGTTTCTACACTGTAAAAAAAATCCCGTAAAATTTACGGTTTTAAACTGGCAGCTGGGTTGGTTGTGCAAAACCGTAAAAGTTACGAAGTAAATCCGCATGGCACAACGGTTTTTTACCATACAGGAACAAGTTTTTCCCGTAAAAGTTACGAAGTAAATCCGTAGTCACAACGGTTTTTTACCGTATGAAATCAAGTTTTCTCCGTAAAAATTAAGTCAACGAAGTAAGTGACGTCATCGACTGAGTTGAGTTGTTTTTCTCCTTCTGTTCGAGTTGAGTTGAAATGTGCTGATGTATATTATCAATTAGGAATATTTTTAATCAAGGCTTAATTATTAATTTCAATTAGTTTAATTATATAATTTTTAATTTAACCTACTTGGACGATTTCGATGCAAGATGGTGACAAAACTTCTAACACCTCCGAGCCGGGGATCGAAACCGCGTTCATAGAAATAAAATGCAGTCGCTCTAACCACTAGACCACCGGAGACTTCATAAAATGAAGTAAAAATAATCTATTTGAGTTTTAAAATCACTATAGCTCTAGTGGCGCCACCTAGTGGTGTAAATATCAACTATTGCCAGAACACGTATTTTAAGGTTAGCTTTCATGAGTGACAACAGGTTACTGCAACATGTGTAAACAATAGCGGAGATGGAACCCTATTAAAAACATGAAATGAACGCAATAAAATTACATTTAAGAAAAGGGAAAGTTATCGTACGGAAAACAATACCGTATGACGAAAAATAGAATTTGAACTGACGGTTTTAAACCGTTTATGGCTGGAGCGGAAAACGGTGAAAAACCGTTTTGTCAACAAAACAGCTTTAAACCGTCAAATATACGGAAAAGTCCGGGAAAAAAACTGATATTTTTTACAGTGTAGGCCTAATCGGTGTTGCCTTTGATTTGTGACCGACGGACGCGTCGTCTTGTCAACCCATGTAAAGTACCGAAATTCAGCCTTTCGTATTTGTTATCTAAATTTACATCGGCGTAGTGGCATCGTCTTTTGAGCCATAAAATCCCGATCTTCTTATCGCGATTCTAGTTAAGGAACTGATGATGAACTGAGTGACCGCGACGTAATTCCCTTAACGCGCAAATTTAAAGCCAGTCTGAAGTTCCACATTTCTGACTGCATCAGAACTGGATCGAATTGCGTGCTTTTCGTTTCGATTTTCGTGAGTAATATTTGTTAGCGTTAAGCTCTTGCAACTGCTCTTTTTAAAAAGTGTCTTATCCTCTTTCTTATTTCTCATCTTCTTATTTAAATGCTTTCTACAAATTTAATATCTTGTAGAGAGAGATAATGCATTTTATGAACTTTAATTATTGACGTTAATCCATTACTACCCAAGGCACATTTTTTCAATAATATCTTAACTGGAAATTGATAAAAAAAAATTAACTCCTGAAACATTTATGTTTTAGTGCCCGAAGCCTAGTGTCCTTATTTAAGCGAAGTCCTATTAATGCAAAAAATTATCAAAAAAAGAGATAAAACTTATCCGTTTCTTGTTTCGAAATGTTTTCTGCTAATTTAGCAACTTGTAGAAAAACATAACATAGTCCATGAATTGTAAATATTGTCATTGTCGAATAATTGTCATAGTCATTTGTATTATAGAATGAATTGTCATAGTCATAAAATGTAAAAATGTCTAAGTCGTATTTTTTCAATAATATCTTGTTTACATGTCCTAAAATTAACTGGAAAATTAATTTTTAAAAATCCAGCTTGAAAAATTTATGTTTTAGTGCCGTCGTAAGCCTAGTCTCCCTATTTCAGCAAAATCCTATTAACGCAAAAAATAATAATAATAAATAACGTATCAAAATCTAAAATTATATGAAACTCCAAGAAGGAAATATCTTCTTACATTTTTATTTACTGATACATTTGTTAAATACAAGTAAAATAATTCAGCAAACCTAAAATTTTTTTCTCATTGCAAAATGGTTTGAGTGGTAAAAGATGTTCACATCCCCTCATATGTATGCATGCCACTGTAACCCTTAGCATGCGGTATATTTTTCGTCCATTTTTAGTCAAAATTTAATTTATTGTTGCAAAATGCTTCAAACAGCTAATCTTTTCCTCTAAGTGAATTTCGCTCTAAGTATGTGTTGTGTGATTTCTTGAACTTTTTATGTTTTCTTGCCAGGGAATCTACTCCAAAGGTAGGAAAAAAATTTATTTTTCTGAACTGTATTAAGTTTTGATGTTGTTTAGCATTGTTTTTGTGTAACCACTTGTTTTAAGTGAAAAGGCTCTCGGGACAGGTTGATACAATCGACTTCGGGGCACATTGATACGCGTCTCCTGTGTGTGTCAATGTTCCTTAACAGCAACAATTTTGCAAAATCGTCTTCATAAACGAAAAAAATGAACTATCTATGAGAAACACGCAATTAAGTATTTGTTTAAACAATGAAAACGGTTTGAATTTCATTGAAAAAATGAAAAGTATGGTTATAAATTGAAATTAAAATATTTTTAAGAATTTATTAAAATTGGAGAAAAAAATTATACAGAAACTTAACATCATCAAAAAGATATTTCTTTGCATTTTCAGATGGAGTAAAAATTATTTTTGTGCTATATTATTTTCGTAAGTCATCAAGGAAGAATGCGAAAATTTCCCTTAATTTTTAATTAATTAAATTCGAGGTACACATTCCCTCCCTCCAAAGTATTCTTACACACAAACGCATTCTTCTTTATTATTTGTAGAAATAAATTATTTTCTGATGCATTATTGTTTCATTTTTTCTGTCTCTTTAAAAATGTTGAATTTTGAATAAAATAAAAGATTTTTTATTTTGTTAATCTTTTAAACCTTGATTTGGAATACAAAGTTTATTGATGAAACAAATTTTGTTTTGATCCCACACCATCCACATCCATTATTTTCGATATTTCCGTGTGTATCAATGTATCAGGAATCAGAGTATGGAGCAGATTGGTACAAATCCATTTTTAGGGAAAATGTGTAATAAGTATTTTATTATGTCATTTATGTACAAATCCCGACTGAAATCCTATATTAGATTAACAAATGTATAAATATAGGGTATTAGTCCTAATTATTACCGTTGGTAAAATTATATTTTAGCTTTCCAAAAAAAAGTGTATCAATGTCCCCGCATTCCCCCTATTTATACTTTCGACTTTAACTTGGAAAATACAAATACTACAAATCAGTCGAAAGCTTAGTACTGTTCAACAACGGATTCCGAGACTACCACTTTTGGACGATGTTGGTCAATAAGTCATATGAGCGCATTTCCGGAGTTCTTTGTTAGTTCACGCTCAGTAAAATGAAAACATCACCCTTCCATTCTTCACTTCCCCCTATTTTGATGAAAATAACTCAGCCGGCACATGCGCAAAATCGCGGAGGGTTTCCGAATCCGTTGATAAACAATACTTGATGCCGTCTATTGAATATAAAAGAAAAGAAAACTTAAAAATAGCTTTTGTAAAATTTATGTTGAAAAATAATTCCTTTGAATTTGTTATGCAATTTCAGTCGAGTCCTTGAAACGGAGTGGGGCGGGGATTTGTTTATCTGAAATTCATTGCTCACTATGATAAACTGCCTACGATTCAATTAGTCGTAAGTATTGACTTAATGATAGATAAACAAGATCATTAATAACTAGTTAGTTAAACAAATTGGAAAGGGAGTATTGTTAAAACGGGTATGAGCTTCAAGAATTGCTTATGCAGGGTGACCCAAAAAAGTGCAACAAGCATTTATTTCCTTAAATATTGCACTTAGACATATACTTCCAATTACAAAGTTTCCTCAAATTTGTGGGAATTTGTGTGAAAACACTTTTGTTTCTGTGAAAGTTGAAAATAAAAAGATAAAATTAAATTTTTATACCTTCCCCATAGAGTAAAAGTGTCAATGAGTAAAACACTGACACGCATCTATTCATAAACTAAGATTCACGATTCTATCGACGAAAGTTTCAGATATATATTAATTTCTAAATTTAAGCGTTTACAGACCGAATTCATATCCGGATTAATTTTTAATTACTTTTTTGAATATTTCACATCCTATTGCTTTAGTTTAAAGGTATCAATCATTAAAATATGATTAAAATATTTTTTTATATATGTGTTTTTAATGTTCCCAATTGGAAACATTGACCACTTCTGATTAAGCTCATTACAAACAAATGGATTACAGTAAAGATCAGACTGAATAACAAAGCAAAGTATTGTAAAAATTATTTTTATAATTGAAAAAAGATACGAATTCAAATGAAAATTTATCAATTTAAATGAATAAAAAATATATTTTGCACAAAAAATGTAGAAAATATTTTTTTAAATTGTATCCTATGAAGCTCCGGGAAGTACTTCTAATACAATCCCCTTTTTTGCATTCATTGTAATGTAATCTTGTTTCTTCCCCACATTATGCATATTTACGTGAGTTGTTTCAATAAGGCAATGGCCATCACTCTTCCGCTGTGATGCACACCTGTAACTTTTGGTCGTGTTTGAGATCCATCCTTTTTTGCCCCAGTTTGTTAAAAGCTAATTGTACCCTCTCGACAAAACTCCAGATGAGACAGTTGGTTACGTTTCTTGTGAGTTTCTGTATGCAATAGTCATCCAGAAACGACAACTATATTCAGTACATTTTGCAAATAAAATATACCACCGTTTATTTTTGCGAAGTTGTGACGGTAGTTTCTCACAATTTATGTAACTGATCAACCACAGCCAACCGAAAATCAAATTTATGAACGAAATTTCGTTATCCTGTGAGTACCTTTTTCTTCTGTGCATAAGATTCTGTGATTAGGTGGATTGTATGATGAAAATATTTATTAGAAGAAACAATCACTACAGAATTTTCATTCATACATTTCATTTTTAGATAATTTTCATTAATAATTAATTTTTTTAATTCATACATAATTTTCATTTGTACATAAATGATTATCCGATACATATAATAATTCTATCCCAACCCCCAGATTACAGATAAAAATGAATTATTTTCGCCAGAATTAAAGCATTAACCTTTTAACAACCGAGGGGGATTTTCTTTCCTGAATTATAAGAGAATTGTCCTTTCCATTTCCCTTCACTACAGAGAAATTCCTTCTTTCACAGAGTAGTCACGACTGACTAGTGTTCCCAATTGTGAACACGGAAATTTAATGAATGATAGCAAATGCGTTTCTTATTTATATAATTATATTTTATATGTTATTGGTAACATGGACATTTTTAACTATGTGTACCGATTTTTAGAAATTTTGGATCGTTTCTTAATTTTTTAGGAATTCTTATGTTAAGCACAAATTAAAATGTAAAAAAAGCCCATTTTTAGGAGTTTCTGTATATTACCCATTTTATATATAAAGCATAATTTCTATATAAAAAATAAGCTTTACTTTCAATTATAATTAAGAATTTTTTCAAAGCAATCTGAACGATATTTTATTTTTAAATGGATTTTCAATTCGATGTTCCCAATTGGGAACATTAGCATAAACGGTTAAAAAGTGGATTCCAACAAATTTGTACGGAGATGGTTATTCCAAAAATGCAATTTTATTGAACATTGAAAAACTGCTAAATACAAATATTTGTCTAGTAGTATATCATCTAATCATAAATGGATTGAAAAAATTCCCAATGGTTCATACTCTTACTTAATTTCATTGTCAGATAGTTGCAGCTATCATCTTGCTAAAGGATGGAAGGAAAACTTAACAGCATGAAGATTTAAGGCATAACAGGAAAATGCATAATATCGAATAATAATATTAAATTATTTGCTCTCAGTGATGTGCTCATTATTAAGCTTTACCTAAAGGCAGTGGCGACTAGTTCTTTACAGCTGCAGAGTTGAAGAACTTCACTAAAATTATTTTAAAATTTCGTATTTTTGTTTTTATTCTTATTTGCTTACTTCTCAGCTCTCAGAGTTCGATTATCATCGAAAAAAGATAGAAGTGAGAAAGTGAATGAAAAAGTA
>BGPR01053588.1:0-10374 GCA_013235015.1 Araneus ventricosus | reverse complement strand
GGTTTCTATGCTTAAATAAAATTCAAGTAAACAAACTGGTAGACTAAAGTATATATATTAGTATTAACGGAAATACTGTTGGAAATAATAATAAATACTCGTATGTGTTTATTGTTTAAAATTTTTGGATTCTATTTTGCCTTTTTATTTGTGTCGCTCAAGTATTACTGTCTATTCCTCATTACTTATAAATTGACATAACTCACTTCCAAATGGCTTATCTTGACTAAGGAAATGTTTATAGACATAATTAATTTAATCTTATCATTTAGTGAAGGAATTGTCCACATTTAGTGTTGTGGTAACCTGATGGTAAGGTCTCGGCCCCGACACAGGATGGTTCCAGATGTGAAACTCGATTCCACCAAATATGTTCTGTGTGTGTATACTGTGTGTACGTTAAATATGTCGCTGAGAGTCAGATGTCTTACAAGTGTTTCAACCAAAGAGATGCAGTGTGTGTAGACTGAGTGTACGTTAAATATGTCGCTGAGAGTCATATGTCCTCCGTTTCCACCAAAGATATGCAGTGTGTGTAGACCGAGTGTAAGCTAAATATGTCGCTGAGAGTCAGATGTCTTGCAAGTGGTGTGATGAGGAATATTAAAGTAGGTTATCGGCTCAGATATCGTCCTCCTCATCTTGTCGCGATTCAAAAGTGCAAGGTTCATCTCAAAATATCCCTCTCTAAACTTTAAGACGAGACGTTATTATATCTAAAATAAATTATATTGGCTACAAACTTGGTTGCATTTAATAGTTTGTGCTCAGACAAGAGGTAAAGAAGAAATGCAGAAACTACATGCGATTTTCAACTTCAATTGGTTGACAATAACATTTCTATACATTTCAAATACATGTGGCGATTATCTAGGTATCTGACAACCAGTCGAAAAGGCGTCTGGTGTAGACCCTGCAATAAGAATTAGCACTTCATTTTAAGCTAAGTAAACATCCAACGAAAGAAAACGAATTATTATCGTTTGCTTTAAGTTATAATAATGCCTTTTCTGCATGTTCTAATAATGTGTTCATATATGTAGAAGACGAGATATATAATGAAGATGCTGTTGTGGTAGTGGTAAGGCACATCCTTCTGCTAATTTAAGACGTCTATTTCGCTTTCCTTTGTGATTAGACGTATAGTTCTTTCTTTTAGGCCGGCCTAATGTTTTGATAAGGTAATACTAACTGCATTTCGATGAATTCGCAAAAGAAAAAATCGGGTGAAAATCTTGAAATTTTTAGTATAGTCTTTAGTGCTTATAAATTTAAACATTACCGATTTTTTAATTCTTTGTGTGATTGATGTTCTTTTCCGTCATTGAAGATTGCAATTGGAGTTTCTGTAGCACACGCATTATTTTAAATTTATAAATAAATAAAAATAAATATCAGCGGAAGAAAAAGTCTTTCAAATATTTTATATGTCTTAAAAGGTGGAAAAACATATAATATTTGATTGGAAATCAAATTTCGGCAGAATATTTGAACATCTAGAGAGCGGTAATTTTTAACAAATCTTTTTCTTAGCAATTAAACAATTAGTAATAAACATTTAACTTGATAGGGGCTTCTATAATTTAGACGTTTCCAGACAAAAGAACGTTTTCGATTTTCAACTGGTTAGAGTTTCAGCTGCAGTTCAAGATATTGATGTCCGTTTATGTAATTCACTACATAAGGATATATTCTCCCTAAAATTTAACTCTACACATATATGGTCTGTATTAATAAACATCTCACCGGGAAGCAACACGGATATATTCATATTTATGAAACTTCTAACTAATGTAGTTAATTAGCAAAAATCATGTGTTTAATAAGAACTGAAATATTTACAGTGATATCTTAAGCAGGAATATCATGTTAAATAAAAAATATTAAAGTAGTTTAAAGTCAGTCACTTCTAGGCAATTTGGGAGGGGCGGCGTATAGAGTACGCCAGATCGTTTTCTCCACCCTCTACTTCATATTTCTACCACTTTTCTTACTTTCTTACTTTAATCTATTCAGGATTCTTTAATCTATCGAGGAGCCATCACAGGGAGAAATGGAGAAAAATAATGAGAGATAAAATAGAAAAAGAAGAAAATTTATTCGGAATATACTAAATAAATGGGCATCTCAAACCGAAGGGGCTTCAAATTTTCGTCGATCGTGAGTTGGTCACCAGATGTATAAAAGTTTTGGAAATTTTCATTGAAAGAGTCGAAATTCCTCTCACGCTAGCTAACTTATCAGTTTTTCTACTTGTGTCCCTCGTGTCTTTGTCTTCAAATCTGATAGTAGCACCAAGATTCTGGTGCACTGAGTTCGCCGATGTCACGCGAGAACAAATAATGCTTAAACTGGAAGGCAGAAGTCAGACTGAACCAATCGGCTATACATAATCGAGAGATGTTCCTATCAGGTTAGAAGAGTAAGGGAGCTCAGGGAGGAACAGTCGAAAATTAACAGCAAGAAATAATACACTGTCGTACTCTGTACGCCAGCCCCTCCAACTAAGGGTAAGAATGGCTATTTCATAAACAACTAACATGCATTTTTCCGCAGCACGTTTGTTTGGTAGCATACATGTTATCACATAAACAACAGCAATCTTGTCAAAATACTAAAGATTGTTTATTTTTCAGGCCAAAATTGTTGAACTAGAAATCTTTCCGTCCAAATTCAAGAAGGATAATGTAATGTCCGTTTAATTAGCAAATTAAAGCAGAATCCTTGTTCACAAACGCAACATTTATTTCCACGATCACACACACACAAACTATATACATGTTTTGAGATAAAGAGTCAGAACGTAGTAAAGTGTGTATTGGCGCGCTCGCAAATTCCGGCAACCATTTATCGCCGAAATACCAATTCACAGTTGAAAGGCACCAACAACATATATAGTTACACTTCTCAAATAAAACAAATTTATTTCAGATAAAACAGTGATTCTGTTTATTCCTGATATTTATTAATATTTTCAGCTTTGTAAAATATAAAAAATATACATCGCAGCTTTGTTCCTTCAGAACCTTTGCCATGTTAAATTCTGAGTTTCGCGGAAATCGACACCCGCACAAATTGAGGACAAGGAAAAAATATACATGCGAGTCGAATAACACGATGAGACAATACCATCAGAGAGACGTCTACTTCATGAATATGTAGCTGTCTCTAATGCTGTGGTATGCCTTCAACTCCTTCCCCTGTATATCCTAGCATTAAAGAAAGAAGAACACGGAACTGTCCTAATAAATATTCATCAAATGCCGCAAAAATCTCCTTGCTTTGATACCTTTCAACAGGATTGGAAACTTGCATTTGAATTTTCTCTCTTATGATAATAAGATGGTTGGGAGACGTTGATTACGAAGTTATATTTGCTTTAATCAACATGGGAACAAAAATTGCTTCATAAATGTACCGTATAGTAGACTAGTAGTAGTACCGTAGTCACTGAGAAATGTTTATGTGGTCGCTAGAGTTTTGATGAATATTTCAGTTTATATTGTATTCCTAATTTAGTCTAAAAATTTATGGTTTATAGTTTGCTAGTTAGAAAAATTATTTCTTTTCCTTCGACATTTTGTATACTTTCGCATAGGAATAATAGAAATACCAAACAAAAATCAAAACCAAAAAAGAAAGAAAAGTACAGATAAGAAACAGCAGATTTAAACATGAACGATGAAAATACATCTTTCAGCGTACTAACGCAACAGCGTCAAGTGATTTCATCAACAGAAGTTTAAAACGATTAATATTTAAAACACATAAAAATTAATTTAGAAAGTAAAAAATGTACAAAAAGGAAGAAATGAATGAGAAATCGAAAGGCGAACTTTATCAAAGACCACTCGCCATAAAGATTCGAAATTGGACAAAATTTTCTGTCAAGGGTAAGATTATAAATCAAAAGCATACCCTTTGTGGCCTGATTCCTGTCCAATATCAATATGAGAAACATTCTGAAAGATCAAGATGCAAAATCCTTAATGTATAATCAAAAGATACTAGAGAGTGTGTTAAATTTAACACTCTCTGCCGAAATTTTGGATGTAAAACAAGCGAAGCCAAACAAAGACACAGGAATGTTATTGTTTACCTAGTAACTAAAGATTATTTTGCTTAGATGTATGCAACTATGCATGCATTTTTTTAGATGTTCAATGAAAATTACTTTTCCCAATTGTATTATCGATTCGTACCTATTTAGGTTTGATTTGGTGACTTTTAATTTTTCCATTGATTAGTTCTATTAGTTAACTTCACAGAAAACGATTTATAAGGTGTCTTAAAATTCAAGGAGATATCTATTCAATGATTACAGCTTGATTTACATGTTAATTTTTTATCTATCAGCGAATTTTTACCATTTACCATTATAAAATATTTACCATTATACCCACCATATTTAGCACACATGTAAAAGTATTTACACTTTTTTCGGACTTGGGAAGGAAATCCTAGAAAATCATCAAATTCTCTAGGTAGATGTTTACAATACATTCTCTATATGCACTTCCTAGAAAAAATGACGCTAAAAGATGCCAATTATATAATTTCATTAAAAATATTTTAAATATCCAACATCTCTGTTAAAATCTTCAGCAATGCTAAAATTTAACACTATGAAGGTTTAGCACGTTAAATCTTTATAACTTCTATTAACTCGCGTTTGCATGGGGATAGTAGTAGACGTATTTTAAAGTGTACGTGACCCCATCGCTGTCACGGTATTATTATTCCATTAATATAGGAGTGAGATTCACTTTTGTATGAATTGGATGTGGTTATGTGACTTTCCTACCGCATCCAATACTATCTCAATGAAAATGCGGGTATTCGGCTAAATTTGGATTTTTTGTGTTTGTGTGAGAATTTTATTTAGTCTGATATGTCACAGCTGTTTTAATGCAATAACAAAACTTTTCAACATGAATTAACGGTTAAGTTTTCTACAAATATGAAAATGTTAAATTAGATATAAATATGCTAGCTTCATTATATTTGTCCCTGGACGAAATTGGGAACATAATTCAGTGTAAAAGTATTCTGATGCTGGATGGTTGCATGTTATTATTTCTTTAAGATAGTAGCATTATTAAACATGCTGTTGGAAAATCGCAAAAACGTATTGCGTTTTATATCTTTGATTCGTAATCTGTTAGGCGCATTTCTTTAGACAAAAAATGACTTAAGATAAGGGTGAATATGAAATAAATTTTAATCAGAACAAAAATCGATGGTTATGGAATTCGTCTAATTTTAAAAGAAATGTAATACAGAGTAATGCACTATTTATTTAGATAGAAGCAGAAAATAAATAATTTAGACAGCTTGGGAAGCTCTAAAGTTTTTAAAAATCAAAAATTAGAAAGATCTTTGAATGAAACTTTTCTTTGAATGAAAGTCAAAATGAGATTTGAATAGTTAAATGAAATTTCACACAATGTCGCTTTGTATAACCCTGTAGAATAAATAATTAATTTTATTAGAATCGAGGTATTTAATGAACATCCCGGAACTGCTTTATTTGTCTTAAAATTTTGAGGAAATAGATTAGGAAATTTCATGATGCGTATAAATTTCTAGATCAAAAATTATTGTTCAAAATCACATAACTTTGAAGTTACAAACATTGGTCAATAAAATAAATATGCCCCATATATTTATTTCTTTGTTGTAAGCTTTTGAATTCATTTTCATGCATAAATCATTATTTATCCTATAAAAGAGCAGGCCGCGGTGGCCTAGTAGTAAGGCCTCGGCTTTGGGGCCCGAGGGCTCCAGGCTCGAAACACGATTCCACTGAAGATCCGTCGTGCATAGGGCCGGTTGCATGCTAAATCATACGAAGTGGTCAAAGTCTTCCCGTTGTTGTGGCGAAAAAGTTTGGAGAAGGGGCGTCATCTCAGGTGTCGTCATCTGACCATGGTTCAAAATTACGAGGTCCGTCCCCAAATAGTCCTCGTGTTGCTTTAAAACGGGACGTTAATATAGCTAAACTAAACTATAAAAGAACATACATTGAATTTTTATCTGATCACATATCAGACAGTATTATTTCCAAGGTCTACGTTGCATGGTCACTCGAAAACAAGAAACAATTTTTCTAAGCTATCATTTCAACCTTGAAAGTACTCAATAGATAACAGAAGTTCATGAAAATTAAAATTTCATTCAATTTATAGAAAAAAAAACGTTGTAATGATTTTTACATTTTAATCTTTTGCGTTTAAACGACAGCATAATGATATAATGTTAAACTAATGTCGGTAATATAGTTAGAAAAATGTATACAATAAAAAAGAACATTTTTAAAGAACATAATTTAATACATTTTATATTTGAAGTATTATTTTTTCTTGGTTTGCTTTCGTGTCTTGAATATATTGAACAATAACTAATATCCCTACCACTGCAAACCTTCATTGTAGATGTTTATTCATTCGATGAAACGTAATTTCACGTAAGAGTTCATACGTAGTCCTTTCACATACAATTCATTCTCACATGAAAGATACCATTTATGAATCTTCCCGAACTTTCTCTTGATTGTATGGAAAACTGTTGATTCTTTCCCCAAAAGAAGACAGATACCTTCACTTTAATTTTCCAAATTTAACATCGACGTTAAAATACCTTCCCCTGAGACAACTCAGTACACATTCGAACAACCTGTAGTCATCAGAACGGTAATGGAGGAAAGGCACTGTCTTTGAGAATACAAATTACTGCGAAATCCCGGAACAAACTGCCACGAATTAATGCTTCCTGAACTGTAATCCCGGATCCCGCATCTTTAATACGTGCGGTGGCAACAGATTTCCTGTCTCGGTGGGGATGATTTCAGAATTTCACAGCATTTCGAATGTGCCTGAAGCGTTCAACAGAGCAAGAGATGATATTAAGCAGGTCTGCGAAGTAGACACGACTCATCGATCATGAGGGCGAGTGCGTGGACAAATGAATCGGAAGTTCTAGAATGAGAAAGAATTACCGTTTTCAAGAATTTATTTGCGAATTCTCCTCCGATGGAGAGTTTAAGAGTGTTTTGGGATCCTGATTGGGTTTTAATTTCTAATAATTTTGGGAACGATGTTTAAATAGAAATTTATCTAGTAATGTGTATTGTTTGCAGATTCTACTTTTGTTGGAAGGGTGGTATGCATAGATTGGCATTTTTGTTCATGCAGTAAATATTGTGACAAAAATATGCAACACTTGTCAATATAAGCAACACCTACAGAACAGAACGCCGTCTCTTACACCTGTAACCGTCGCCAGTCCGGTCACTGAGCGGTTTGATGGGCAAGACACGGGAAGTTTATTTAAGACAAAAAAAAAACAATACCCCCCCCCCCAAAAAAAAAAAACCCAGATGATTTTACTGTATTAGAGCACAGAAATATACTCTATTACACTGTTATTTCGTATAAGTGTTATTTTCTTTAGCTGTTGTTTTTTCTTTTTTTGCGGGGGGGGTTGGGCGTCTGGTCATTTGGAGTTTGTTGGTTGAGCTCACTGGAAAGTTGAAAGCTAGGGAGGTCAGAAGAGATCTCTGTTTTCACTGATGAATTTCACTATCTTAAGAATTTTTTGCCTAGAAACGAGGTTATTTTTGACTCTTTTCAGTCATTCTTGATAGAAGTTTGGAACTGGCTTCCTCATATGCCAAGACTTTGTGAACAACACCTATAAACCAAATGCAAAAATAGAAATATAAGTTCACTGTTGCGCAATTTAAAAAAATCTTTCTTGATTTTAATACATTACACGGAAGAAATATGCAATGCAGAATTGTATTGTTTCATCGCCTTCTGTGAAATGTTTCTAACTAAATGTTTTTATTAATCATTTTATCTTATTTTCTATGATAAGAAAAGGGAAATATTCCACTGATATGCAAAATTGCCTTTTTAATTTTTTTCTTTATTATGATCTTCAATACATTCAATATCTTACTGTTTTACTCATAATTCGAAACATACATAAATACATGATTAATTGTCCGGTAATTCTTTGTAAATTTTATATGATTTATCAAAATGATTATATGACACTTTGCTTTTACTAGGAACGGAGCTATCATAATGTAGTAAAAATTTTGATATTTACTAGAGAAACTCCATTCTGACGCCAAATGGAGACAAATGTTGGTGTTTGATTCAGATATTTTAAACCATGAGATGGGCAATTGAAACAGTATTTCAGAATTAATTACACATTGACTTCTCGGCAACCCAATACGAATGCGTCTGAATCGCGTAACCATTCCATCAATAAACTAAAACTGCATCAAAGCTAAATTCTCATAATAAACTAAAGGAATACGTATGTAAGCTAATACGACACATGTCACTGTTCTGTGTGCGGTGCTCTGGCTTGTTGTCTGTCATACACATTCCTCTCACTCTGGTATGATTAACTCTACAGCTGCAGCTGTTCAATGGGACATCAAGATCAAAATGATCATTTTGAACAATGTATAATGTACATCATGACTAAAAGGCAAAAGTCTAGAAACTTTAGATATCATCTCAGCAGATATTGAAAAGAATTATACAATACAGAAGATGTTCAATTACTTTATAACCATAAAGAAATTACCCCAGCCCTGCATGACGCGGCCACAGCCAATAGCAAAGTCGACGACCCCTCAGACAGAGATACGACCCAATAATCAAATACCCGTTATCGACGTGAAGGTAATTCAACCTCACATCATTATTGTACCCATCAGGCAAGCGTGAACCTGCTTATTTATACGTCAACATCCCATCCCCATATTTGAATTGCCCCCGATGCGATTCAATTATCTCATAAGGTTTTGTCAGAAAATTTGTAAGGTATGCTTTATCAACTACAAGTTAAACTTTTCAAATTGCTATGTATTTCGAATTTTTCCTTGCAATTAAATAAAGTTACAGAAAACTATGTTGTACATTATTTTTTTGATATCCATTTTTTATTTAAATCTGATATAGATTTAAATAAAAAAATGGTGTATTTAGTTTTATTTGGTAAAGTACTTTTAGAAATTATGTTGAAATAAATTTACTCACGCACACAGTGGATTGCCATAAATCTGTCTAAGTTCTGTGTCCGCAGTTTATAGCTAGCTTCTTTTTGAAAAGAGCTATAAACTGTGAAAGTGCAGTACAGTGAAAATATATCATTCATGGTTGAAAATATAGTTAAAAAATGCAACGTGTGTTATGATTGTATTTTTCTATTTTCGGAATCCGAAAAAACTTTTCAACATATTCTGATTCTATACACTTTACAAAATCTTTTCCGATGAGCTGCTCAAAGTACAAAGTTTTAAATTTTTATGACATTTACGTAATTTAAAGAATGTTTTTTACTTAATTAACTTGAATATATATTGTATAGCAACGGATTCGGAAACCCTCCGCGCTTTTGCGCATGCACCGGGCGGAGTTATTTTCATCAAAATAGGGGAAAAGTGAAGAATGAAAGGGTGATGTTTACATTTTACTGAACGTGATCTAACAAAGAACTCCGGGAATGCGCTCATAGACTCATTGCCTGACACCCCTTTCCGGTGTAAAATCGTCCAAAAGTTGTAGTCTCGGAATCCGTGGTCAGACTATACGTGAATTATACACACTTTGTTTACTTAACACTCTGGTTTTATACTTCTAGGCAGTACTTTCTTGCTAAGAGCTTGAGAAATATTAAGTACTTTGTTTGGATTTCTACAACAGTAAAATATATTGATATAGTGAAACACAGATGAAAATTAAACACATGCACTGAATACGGATAATATGTATTCCAAAACCCAAATGAATTCTTACGGAATCATTTTGTAAACTCCCGACGCCACCATTAAATTAAGCGAGTTTCCATTTCTATTTCTAGAGGTATTAACTAAATGAGAGAGAAATTTTTTTTGGAGAAAATTCTTAATTTCTGAATGAAGATCTAGTATTATATGCTGAGTTAAATGTAAATATATAAAATGCACTCAATGCTTGATGAAAAATTTGTATATTTTTAAATGCTGTTTGTTTATCGACATTTAACAAATCAAATATAGTTCTGACCGACATAATAAATTAAAAGGTAATATTAGAAAAATATAAAAAATTAACATGCTTTTGGAGATTTGAACTGGAATTTTCTTTACTATAATCAAATATACAAATTGAAATAACTTAGATTTTACTTGAAGTATCAGAAGTAATCTCTTTATGAAATTCTGTGTTTTGTTTTTTTCAAAAAGATTTTTTACTTTAAAATAAAATACATTTTTATTACTTTAAACGAAAAAAAGCATATATTATCATGTTTTACGAATTTCATGTAAGATTATTTGTTTGAAAATTAAATTAAAATTTAATTACTTTA
>BGPR01053587.1:0-10374 GCA_013235015.1 Araneus ventricosus | reverse complement strand
CTATTAGCTACGTTTTCCAGTTTACGTATTGCTCTCCGAATAACAGGACGTGTCAGCATTATTAAACTGATGCTAGAAGTTTTATAGTATTTTTTATTCTGCGTTTCTAATACAGTCTTTCAACATTAAAAAGAAGTTATTTAAAATTATCTTGCCTGCAAAATTGTTGAGAAAAAGAAACCATTGATTGACGTCTATGAGTTCATTCACTACAAAGTAAACAAAATCATAATAAAGAAGACATATCGATGAAATTTCAGAAAGCATTGGTTGTAATGACATGGTGTAGTACAAAGAATATTTCTATGGGCACCGATAAACTTTCGAATAATAGTCGCATAGGAAGATGAGTATCATAATGCAAATAGTGTGAAAATGCAAGAATATAGACAATGTCATTCCCTTTTTTTATTACAAAGCGTAAATTATGCATCAGAATTCATTACTAATATAACATCTGTTTTCTTAGTAGTTTGAAGAAATAGTATGGATTGCCCATTTTGATGATTTTAAAATTGTAATGAATTCAACCTTTCAATTTCGTTAGGTTTTCTGTCATTAGAAATTAAGGAATTAAATAAGCATCTACTCCAATTCCTGAGTTGTAGAAATTGTGTAAATTTTTTTGTCTCCCTCTTCTTTCCAGTATATATTCTTCTTTTAATCGAAATTTAATATAGTACTTAGAAATATTTATAAAAGATATCACAATTATGAGAACTAAAGTTCTGTTTGTTCAAAATCATAATGGCCAAATTCAGCGCAGAAAGATGTTCAAAATTTTTTCTTCTCCTAATTGAAGCAATGATTTGTCTACCTTGTGTTTAAGAAGAAATTTCTCAGAATTTGAGATTGCTCACAAAGAAATAGGGTTTCTAGCGGAGTTCCTAATAATTTACTATACAGGGTGTCTAACTTTTATGTATGAAATAATACACTGATTTCCTTCTAGATTTAGTTTCGATTCGATTATTACTGAAGAGAAATAAAAAAAATAACTTCAAAAAATAATTTCTAAAAGCCCAAATGAAAAGATAAGGAAAGACAAAATTGACAAATACGGTAACAAATTGTGTCAGTTTATTGGAAAGACAAGCTATCCTTATTAGTGAAAACAAATTATCTTCTTCTTGTGCATGCCTTCATGCATATTTCCATGTTTTCATCTTTAATTAGATGCACTTCATACATATCTCTATTCATTTTGGGAACCAAATTTCAACTTTATATTATACAAAAAAAAGATTCATTTAGTTTTTTAAAAAATAAGTTCTATCATAAGAATTTTCCTTTTTAAATTACTTTGATTATCATTTGATCATTTTAAAAGGAGAAATTCTAACTTAGAGACGTTCCGAAAAATTCAATAGATGGATTTGATATAGGGAGTTCATTTTTAAAAGAATTGTATAAAATAAATTTATTGAGAATTTCCATCCCAGTTATCATTAACTGTTTTATAATATTCTGCTATCATCTATTAACATCGGTAACTGTATTTTAAAATTTAAAAGACACAGAGAAATTAGGCTATGCCTAACGTATGTTTAGTTTTTTCATGTTTAATGCGAAAGTAATATATAGGGTATCCACCCTTATCGTGCACAATACCTAGTTTCTAAACCGTTAGGAATAGGCATATAGTTCCAATTGAAAAAAAGGTTTAAATGAAGGGAAAAATTATAATATATGTTTTTTGAGAGAATAAATATATTCTTAAAAAAGTTACGAATTCTAACTTTTTGTACGGTCCCACGGTCCTATGAGTCGTATTTAGTAAAAGTTCTCTGACACTCTAATATTTTAAACAAAAAAGTCCCACTCTTCTGCGACTAAAACTGACCGACTTATGGAGCTTTCAATATCGCTAACTTGGACCACTTTACACCATTTCAATAGTCGTCAGGAAGACGATCCACCAATCAATGCACAGTACTTGCTCGACCAGGCTGCTGATTGGTTAAAAATCATGAAATTCAAAGCTTTATAACTCGCTCAGTTTTAGTCGCAGAAAAGTGGGATGTTTTTGTTTAAAATATTAGAGTTTCAAAAGAGGTTTACTAAATATAACTGATATGGCAGGGGGACCGTATAAAAAGTTAGAATTCGTAACTTTTCCAGGAATATATTTATACACTCAAGAAACATATATTATAATTTTCCCCTTCATTTAAAGCAATTTCTCAATTGGAACTATATGTCTATCCCTAACGATTTAGAAACTAGCTATTGTACACGATAAGCGTGGACACCCTGTATATTACTTTCGCATTAAACATGATAAAATTAAACATTCGTTAGGCATAACCTAATTTCTCTGTGTCTTCTAAATTTTAAAATACAGCTACCGATGTTAAGAGATGATAGCAGAATATTAAAAAAACAGTTATTGATAACTGGGATGGAAATTCTCAATAAATTTATTTTATACAATTCTTTTATAAATGTACTTCCCCATATTAAATTCATCTATTGAATTTTGCGGAAAGTCTCTCAGTTAGAATTTCTCCTTTTCAAATCATCAGATGATAATCAAAGTAATTTAAAAAGAAAAAATTCTTATGATAGAACATATTTTTAAAAAAAAAACTAAATGAATCTTTTTTCAGTATAATATAAAGTTGAAATTTGGTTTCCAAAGAGAATAGAGGTATGTATGAAGTGCATCTAATTAAAGATGAAAACATGGAAATATGCATGAAGACATACACAAGAAGAAGATAATTTGTTTTCACTAATAAGGATATCTTGTCTTTCCAATAAAACAACAAAGTTTGTTACCGTATTTGTCAATTCTGTCTTTCCTTATCTGTACATTGGCTTTTAGAAATTATTTTTTGAAGTTATTTTTTTATTTCTCTTGAGTAATATTCGAATGGAAATTAAATCTAGAAGAAAATCAGTGTATTATTTCATACATAAAAGAGATATTCTAATTCATGCTGCGAAAGGCTTTCTGAAATAGACTTTCAATATCGTGATTATTTTCGAATTATGCAAGTAACTGTAGAATCATTTATAGCTTATTATTAAGCGATAATGCAATCTTTAAATAGGAATAAATTTACAGAAAGATTTAATTTTGAGTCATACCACTTCAATTGCATATGTTTTGGACATAGAAATATTCTAATTCCACTCTTAAACAAACAAAATTCATTTAGGAAAACTCATTCGCCTGAAATGTTATCGCAAACAAAAAAATAATTTTTCGGAAGCTTCATAAGCAATGCAAAAAGAGATTGGTGAAAGAGATAAAGTAGTTCAGATTAAGATTTTGCAAAAAACATCTGAAGAAAAAGATGCGAGCAAAATGAATCTTTATTTTAGTTGTTCAGAAAAGTAATTTTGAACTAAGCATAGATTTGATCCAAGGGAATGATATATTAAAAAATAAATTTCAATTTCATGTTATCATTAAATTTTTATTTGATTCAGTTAGAAACATAGATGATGAATGGCGTAGATGTTATTCAAAACTGTAGAAATAAAGATAATCTTTCTTAAATTACCTTTCAAGAGATCATTTTTTAGATTTCTTGACAGGTTTTCAGCACGAAACGTTGAGCTGTTTGTGTTTCGAAATTAGTTGTAATGGTTAGCAAAAGTTCTCAGATGGAAAATATTTTAGTATTTTAGAAGGGTGTTTCAGATATATTAAATTGTTAGTATTTCAGTCACTGAAACATCATTTGCTTTGAACCGGAATCAACAGTAAACAAAGCCAGAAAGTTTTTTTCTTTTCATTCCAAAGATACTACATTTATTGAAAGAGGAATGCGTATTTTGTTGGAATCAAAGGACGAAAAAAGTATTCTTTCGATGATTATTAGAATACAAGTCGTAAGGGTTTTCGGATAGCAAACATATCTTTCAATGGAAAAAAATATATACAGTTTTCATATAATACATTGAAATGTAGAAACATACCCAGATGCATATTTAAATATAACTTTCAGAACGAATTTTTGCGGCAACAGAATTAAACGAAATAAGAAAAATAAACGAAATAAATATAAACAAAGAGATTAAAATAAACATCTTGTTCTAAAATAGTCATCTTGTTATTATATAAATATAGACTTTTCTGATTTAATAAACATGTAGTTTACTTTTCAACCACTAAGTTTAAGAATTAAATAAAAATAATAAGCTTTTTCTTCTTTGTTTATTTATCTTACAAAATCAATTAGAAAATGGTTACCACGAGGGTTATACGACATAAATATTGGCTTGGATCCGTTCCTATTTTGAAAAAAAATAAATAAAAAAAAATAGAAATTGATGTATTTGTTCTTAAATTAGAATTTCAGACCAAATAAAACATTTCTCTCACTTCGTTGAAAAATGATGAAACATTAAACATCTTGTTGTTGGTCTAGAATAAATTGTTGAAAAATTTAAATAATTGTAACACAACAAAACACACGTAAAACACAAATTAATAAAAACAACAGATAGACACAGAAATCACAACACGAATTTAAAAAGCACACAAAATAAAAACACTTCAAGAACAGAAAAGCCGCAAAAATTGAGTCTTAAAAACACCATAAGACATATTAAAACATCAAGTTCATCAGAGTACCTGTTAAAAAGTTTGAAAAATTTATAAACAGAAAAATTGCGTATGCAATTAAACCTGGTAAATACATTTTCAAATAAACAACTCTTCCTCAGACTTCTAGTCGGCACAGCATAAGTGATACTGCTCAATATGTCACTGCAATCACTGGCATCATTAATTATCTTATGATAAAATAAGACATGAAAGATCACGTCGGAGCCTCACACTGTGAATGCCGAAGAAATTACAATAAAATTTTAGTTGATTTTAAAATTTTGATTAACTTGATTTAATATGTTTCCTTATCAAGCGATAATATTTCTAAACTGCAATATAGGTATGTTTTGAAAATATTCAGAACAGTTATGCTTTCTCATAGTTTTAAAAAAAATTAAGAAATGGTTTTTGTTAAACCCGTATTTTACCATCGTCCTATATATAGGACAGCTCAGATTTGTCGAATTTTCATAGCCAATATCGCATTTTTAATTTATATTCCGCTTCTAAAATATATTTTAAGATTGATAAGTCCTATTTATTATCTTTTTAAGTTCAATTATGATCCTTTTTAAATTTTTTAAGTATTTTGAATTTGGCTAATTTTTACTACTTTATTTGACAAGAATGATATTTTCTTTTAAATAATTATGAGAAAAAAATACAGTTTCTTTTTTCAAATTTATTCGTGGCATGTCTTATATGTTATTTCTGAGTAAAATTTGCAAACAAAAAGCTATATTCAAACTGGTTTTACAAAGGTTTTAGGTGCTGTCCTATATATAGGAGGATAGTAAAATCCCCTACTATGCACACCCAAACAAAGGCGTTTGAAATTTCGGGGAAAAGGATTAGAATATCTATGTTTTACTTATTGCAAAACTCAATAGCATCTAATTTGCTTGGAACATGAACCTGTAGGTGTGTCTTGAGTAATATATTTGTTCGGTTTCTTTGGTCGAGAGTTTTGGTCACGTTCTGACGCTATCTTTTGTAGGGAAAAGAATACTACTGTTCGAGGTGTGATCTGATTTCACATCCGCTCCTTCCAGAACAGTATTGGAAATGAGTCGGATATTTTTAACTGAAGAAGCTTTTGAGTATTAATGCCACTGGCCGATGAATATGATGATAGTGATTTTTAAATTATAATATCACATGTTCCAGAAATTGTCACTGATGATTAAAAAGTTGATGATGCCTGCAGCAGCATTGAACATGGTCATGTTGCTTTTGACGAAAAGATTCAAGAAGAAGCAGATAGAACAATTGAAATTCTAAAGGAAAAAAGATGCTGCTGAATATGTTTTAACACCTACATGGACTAATTGTGCACCAAAATCTTCATCAGCTCCTAATTATTTTACGGATATGATTTCAGGAAAATGACCTTGAAACTTCTCGAGATGATGGTTCAAAATGTGATTGTCCAGCTATGATAGGAGGTAACAAGCATGCTTGACAGAAAAATATTCACGATTTTTGTCTAAAATTCGAAGAACTTTAACAAGTTTTGGGAATTATTTTTTATAGCGAGTGTTACACTTTACCCAGAGAAACAATGTACTGGGGAAATGCTTCTGCTACTGGAACAACGCTTGTTAGTCAAACAATGTCAAGAAAGCGATACTTAGATATCAAGAGTTATTTATACTGTAGTGTTTTTGAGCGTGTTTTATAATTAAATAAGTAATTCCATGGAGGAAAAACTACTTTCCGAAATAGAAAAATTGAATGCACGAATTGATAAGCTCGAGTTTTCTCGTAGTCGTTCTCCTTTTCGCAGAAACAGAAGTAACCAAAGATCGAGAGGGAATAGTCAAAATCGAAATTCGTCTGTTTGCTGGTATCATCGTCGTTTCGGAAAAAACTGCAAACCTGAAAAATGCGTTTCGCCTTGTAATTTTCAGGGAAACGAAAACGGCGAAGAATAGACGCGACATGTTCTTTGCCGCAGACATCACGTCGCCTGTTCATTCGAAACCGGATATCAAATATCTCCTTTCTGGTCGACACCGGTTCTGACGTGTCTTTAATCCCTGCTAATACCTATCAGAAAAGAAACTCTTCGCAACAAACCCTTTTCGCTGCAAATTCTTCTACTATTAACGTATATGGACAGAAAACATTATCTTTGAATTTCAATTTAAGAAGAGACTTTTTATGGACTTTTCTGATTGCCGACGTAAGTATACCTATTCTTGGAGCGGATTTCCTTCATTATTTTGAATTGGTACCAGATCTCCGCAACAAATGCCTTAGAGATACAAAAACAAAATTACAATCAGTAGGCCATTTAAAGTATGCTGATCTCCATTCGGTTCAGATTTCTATTTCTAAAGATACGATTTATCATAAACTGTTAAAAGAATTTCCTTCTATTACAAAATTGCCTAATCCAAATCAACCGGTAAAACATGCTACTGTTCACCATATTGTAACAAAAGGTCCTCCTGTGGTGGCAAAACCCCGAAGGCTGGCTCCAGATCGTCTTAAAATCGCAAAATCAGAATTCCAAAATATGATGCATCTAGGACATTTACGACCTTCGAAAAGCAATTATGCTTCTCCACTCCACATGGCTCCCAAGAAAGGTACTTTAGATTGGAGGCCTGTTGGGGATTATAGAGCTTTAAATTCTCAAACAATAAAAGATAAATACCCCATTCCTTGTATCGCTGATTTTACTGCCGAATTACATGGTTCAAAACTTTTCAGTCGAATCGATCTAATAAAAGCCTATCATCAAATTCCCATTCACCCAGAAGATATCCACAAAACGGCAATATGTACTCCTTTTGGTTTATTCGAAAGTACAAGAATGCAATTCGGACTGTGTAACGCATCTGCGACTTTTCAACGTTTTATAGATGAAGTTACTCGTGGTTTACCAGGAGTTTACTCTTTTGTCGATGACATTCTGATAGCATCTAAAAATCATGAGGATCATTACCAACATTTAAAAACCTTATTTGCAAGATTAGTTGAATACGGCCTATGCATAAATGTTTCGAAATGCATATTTGGTGCATTGACAATAGACTTTTTAGGTTTCAATCTGTCAGAAAATGGAATTAAGCCTTTACCTGATAAAGTCAAATGCATACTCGATTTTCCTAAACCGAAAACTTTAACGCAGTTGCGTAGGTTTCTGGGCATGTTTAACTTTTATAGATGTTTCATACCTAAAGCTGCACATATACTTGCTCCCATAGTACAGTGTTTGGAAGGGCATACTAACAAAAAGAAATCTCGTTCCAGTGTTCGCAAATAATTCGAACAACTCAAATGGAATGAAAACGCAGAACAAGCTTTTCTTGCCGCTAAAAACGCGATTGCCGAAGCCACTCTTTTGAGACATCCTATTCCAGGAGCTCAATTGAGTCTATGGGTGGACGCCTCAGATGTTGCTATAGGAGGCACTTTATCTCAATTATCGCAAGGGAAATGGGAACCGATAGCCTTTTTCTCCATGAAACTGAACAAAAGTCAGCAGAAATGGTCAACTTATGACAGAGAACTATTCTCGATTTATTCGGCAATAAAAAAATTTAAACACATGTTAGAAGGCAGGGAATTCCAAATTTATACTGATCAAAAACCATTAATTTATGCCTTCAAGCAAAATCCAGATAAATGTTCACCTAGGCAATTACGTCATCTCGATTTCATATCCCAATACTCCACCGACATTCGGCATGTGCAAGGTTCTCAGAACATAGTTGCTGATGCACTAATAAATTTGATGATAAATTTTAAAGAATTTGCAAGAGCACAGAAGGATGATTCAGATATTCAAAAATTCCTCCACAATGATGCATCCTCTCTACAATTAGAACTCAAGCCCTGCCAGACTTCCAACTGCAATTTGCTTTGCGATACCTCAACTGAAGTTCCACGTCCTTTTGTTCCTACTTCCTTTCGAAAACTCATATTTGATCATCTACATAATCTTGCGCATCCTGGGATAGCAGCTTCAACCAAACTTATTAGTGCTAGATACGTTTGGCCAGGTATGAAACACCAAATAAAACAATGGGTCCGGTGTTGTGAATCATGTCAGAGATCGAAAATCCAGAGGCACACTAAAACGCCTCTAGGCACATTCTCTCTTCCCGATGCCCGATTCACACACATTCACATCGATATTGTAGGTCCCTTGCCACCCTCTGAAGGTCAAATTTATCTTCTCACGATAATTGACCGTTTCTCCAGATGGCCAGAAGCAATACCTATCCCAGATATGCGAGCAAAATCTATATGCCGTGCAATTTTCGATACATGGATCTCTCGCTTTGGATGCCCATCTGTAGTAACTTCTGATCAAGGATCCCAGTTGCGTTCATCAATGTTTGTTGAATTTACTCGCATGCTGGGAACTCAAAAGATCAAAACAACTCCGTACCATCCGATTTCAAACGGAATTGTCGAACGTTTTCATCGACATTTAAAATCGGCAATTAAAGCTCATGAAAATGAGAAATGGTCAGAGTTAATCCCAATAATCCTTCTAGGCATCCGAACAGCCGTGAAAGAAGATTTGCAATCTTCTTGTTCAGAACTTGTGTACGGTACAACCCTACGTCTTCCTTGTGACATGATCGATGTATCAGACATTTCTCCTTGTGATATTGAATTCATAACTGATCTTTGTCATAGAATGCAACAGCTAAATCCTGTAGCAACATCCGCTCACTGCACCGATCGATTCTACATCCATCCTTCACTGAAATCTTCATCTCATATCTTCTTAAGAGTAGATCGTGTGCAGCCGCCATTACGTCAACCTTATACTGGTCCTCATAAAGTGTTGTGCAGAACAGAAAAAACAATCACCATTGACATTAATGGTCGAAAAACTACAGTTTCCCTGGACCGTGTAAAACCGGCACATCTTCTCCCGGAAACTGTGTTATCTCCACCTCCAGTGATCAAAAACTTAAAAAGTACTGATGTTCATACATCCAAAAACGACGAACCTCCAACATATGTCACAAGATCAGGAAGACGTGTACATTTCCCAAAAAAACTGACTACTTACATAACTTAATTTTTTTTTCTCTCTTGTCTTTTCATTTTCATTTACGGTTGTGTATTTTTAAAGCGTATGTTGTATTTTTGTGTCGTTCCATTGTATTATCCTCTGTCACTGGGGGGATACTCTGTAGTATCTGGCAACAGATCGGAAATCTATTTTATATATCGATTGACTTTAGAGTATCTGGCAACAGTTTAGTAGAGAAGTAGAACGAAGTGAGCGGCGAATAAAGATGGATGTTTACCTTCTGACCATGGAATTCGAATTGTTCTTATTTACAGCATGAATTTCCATAGGAACAGGTGTAACTTCTAAAATCCTATCTGAAATTTCAGCTGCTTTATCTAATGTTAGGTCTGTAACAGCTGCTAAGATAGTTTGTACTGATGTCGGCAAACGCTGCAGAAACAATTCTAACATAAATGTTTCTGGGACCTTCAAAGTTTCTGCACGACGTTTCATATTTCTTAACAACTCAGAAGGTTTTCTAGTACCTAACTCTTCACCCGATAGAAGCTGACGAATCTCCTGTTGTGAAGATTCACCTGACCTATTTATAAGTTCCGTTTTCAAATGAGTATAAGGATCTGTGACATCAGGATTCATTAAAATATCGCGAACAAGCGACGCAACCTCTGGAGGTAAATGGGAAACAACATAGTTAAATTTAGTCACAGATTCTGTAATAGGTTTTGGAACAGCTAATTTAAACGTGCTTTCGCACATAATAAACCAGAGAGCAGGATCCGATCTATTGTAGACAGGTATTTGA
>BGPR01053586.1:0-10374 GCA_013235015.1 Araneus ventricosus | reverse complement strand
GGATTTCATTACAGGAACAAAATGTTTCCGAATGGTTCCAAATCGGGTTTAAAAATTATTACAATTTACGAAAACATTGTAAGGAAATGTAATTGCGGTCACTGGAAGGTAAATTTTTTTGAATTTTAAGACGGCGTAAAAAGAGGATTTTGTGAGATATTATGCTCCGAAGTTATTGCGGAAAACCGTTAAAATTTCTACTGATTTTTAATTAATTAAAATTCTAATTCAAACTTCTAAAATTCCTTTTTTGGTGAGCACTTGCTACCCAAAAGAGCAATTACTTGTAAAATTTCCAGTTCCTGAGCCTCGTGGTCTGCCAGATTTCGTGATGAATCAGTCATCAGTTAATTGTATTTTCCTTTTATATGTAGAGTTGCTGCATTTTTGCCATAAAGATGAAAACTGCTATACACACTTATTTAATTTCGCCGAATTCGTTGACACAAACAGATTGGCCATGTATTAAAGGCTGCAAGTGGACAGAAATAATATAAAACACATAATATTTTATTTTATTCTGTCCAATTACAGTCTTTTATACCTTGCCAATCTGTCTGATAAAAATGTTCTCGAATTCATTGTCATATGTATTAAACAAATTGACAAGGTATTAAAGGCTGCAAGTGGACAGAAATAATATAAAATAAAATATATAAAAATAAGTAAGTTCAGGAAGCAAATAGCGGAAGGAATAGCGGATTTGATTTTTTAGAAAGAAAAAAATCAAAGACCTTACAGCACTTTGGCACGTTTGGGTGATGTAAGCTGCAAAAACTTTGTTCTAGTTCAAAGTCATTGTCAGCATGTTCCTCCAAAAGTTCTTCAAATGCTTCATCATTAGAAAAAATTACGTTAACATCCAATTTTGGCTCATTATTATTGTCTTCTGGTGCATTGGTGCACGATGCACCCTGCAATTGAAGCTAATCGGAGAACATTTCATTCCTTGCTCCTACAACCACAAGCATTCTGACATTCCTTGGAACATTTGCAGTCTTTTCTGTTAAGCAAATCTGGTGAGGCTTGTCAGGCTGTTGATGTAGCAGAGAGCAACCCATGCTTTGTTGCCTTGCAATCCCATTGAATTGGGTCTCAGCCCATGATCAATCCACAAATTAACCTGAAGAAATAACCTTCATGAATATACTCGAGCAGTTTCTTCAGTAGGAGGAAGAGTATCCAAGCTGAAATTACTTTGTAGTACTAGGGATTTAGTGAATGTTGTAAGGCGAGTTTCATTTCGTGAATATGATTGAAGAGAGGATCCAGCATACAAAGTTGAAATGATTTTCTCACCCCAGGTAGTAACTACTCCATGATTGTTTTTAAGTACTTCGGTTGCCCTTTGTTTTTCTGCATCTTTATCAAGAAGTTTGGCGAATTTCATTTTCCGTTGTCTGAAAATGGCTGGAGTCGATTCGCATCCACTGAAGACGTGTAGAAAATTATCTTTTACTTTTTTTGACATCTTGAAATGTGCTGGGGAATAGAAGATGGTCTCTGTTTTTCCTTTTTTGGGCTTCATCAAAAACAATCTATTACTATCTGGAGATAAAGCAGTAAGGATCTCTCAGAGGTCTATGTCTTTTCCTATAATAATCACATAATCAGAATGACAAGCACCTTCCATATCCTTACTGACGTTTGCTGCGGCAGCATCCTCTACAGCTTGCTCAACAGTGATGTTTTCAACAACAAATTTTGAATCAGCATTGAGATGAGACGTTTTTAATTTCCTTCGTAACAAGGGAATTTTTCTTTTGGCATATCCATTAGCATTAATTCATCAACTCAACGTTCGCTGCTATGTACTTGTTTCTTCTACAGAAGCCTTTGGCATATTTCGTACTCTTTTCTATCGTTTCATCTGGACACCCATCAAATATTGCGATTGATCGTGTGCCAAAATGTTTTGTTTCATATTCCACGCACTTATTAAGGATTGGGGAGAGCTTCTCTCTCAATTCCCATGCTACTCGGTAGAGAAGAAACCTCCATCAATCACATGTCAAGAGCACGCAGAATTCTGTAATGCGTTCTTGCAACACTTCGATTGTATTTTTGTTCGTGATGTCCACATCTATATTGGCTTAAATTTAAGAATAAATGTTGCGTTTGTGATACGAAGCGAGCAATTTTCTGAAGTCGGCTTAAATATGATGAAATTTGACAACACAATAGATATTAGTTAAAGTTTCTAAGTAAATCGTAGTTGTTGAATAAAAGACTTCTGAAAAGCATTCAGGGTCTCAGAAACAACAAACGCAGCGTAAGAGAGATACTAGCTGCGTGGTTAGGCGATGCACCGGCTATCTCCAATAATGCGCCATTCTCTGGCGCAACTATTCAAGTGGTATAGATATTAAATATCAAGTATTAACTAGAAAAAACAAAAAATTTTAACTTTTTTAATTCCTAATGATTTCTTGTTTCCGCCATTAACAAATTTATTTCGCGTACCCCCAAATGGTCCTTTGCGTAACCCCAGGGGTACGCGTACCACAGGTTTGGAACCTCTGGTCTATCTGATTCCGGAATTATTTTTTGTCTGACTTTTGTACGAAAGGAAAGAAATAACCCAGCTAAAATCGGGATTGCTGTGCGGCCCGGCGATGCACGGTCCATCTCGAATAATGCGTCATTCTCTGGCGGAGAGAACTGAGGTCACGTACACATGCCCAACATTCTCTCCTAAATAAATAAGGAGAAAAGAGCGATTCAAACATTCCGTCCGTGAAAACGCCTCGAAATCGACTTATTTTTAAACATTCGCAAGAAATACAAAAAAAAATCGTCATTTTTTAGTTTTCGTAAAAATCGTATTTTTCTTATCTGACTTTAGCGCGGAGGGAAGGAAATAACCCGGCGTTGCTCGGGATCCATTTTTTTCATATGATCTCCTCCAGTTTATTTTTCTACAAATATATTGTCTTTTTTTCTAGAAATATTTCCTTTGAATCCTATATTGTTTAATTAAAACTTTCAAATCAAGTCTTTTTATTACCTTAAAACAATATGGTTTGAAGGAAAATGCGAGAGGTTTGGAAAAAAGAAATTTATTTTAAACAATAAACCGTATAATAATTAATAAAATTTTAAAATGAACCATTACACTTCCAAAGTTCAGAAATTAAAACATGATATTAAAACCAACTCTGACTCCAGCATTATTTTTAACCGACTCTGACTTCTCCAAAAAAGGCCGACTTTTCGACTCTCCACCCCTGATGTAATTAAAAAAATATAACTACCATTTATTCGAACTGAAGTATATACGCATGAAGCAAGATGCACTGTATATATTAAATCTCAAAGTAAAATCTCACGGAAAACAACATTTTTTAGTAAAAGCCCTATTTGAGTGATTTAATTTTCCCTATTTCTTTACATCAATTACCAAAACACTCACACAACGCTATTCACATTGACTTGTTGCATTGTTTAGGTTTCCATATTGCATTATTGTGTTCAAGTTTTGGACAATGAAAGAGAAACACCCAATTAAATATTCGTTTAAGCAATGAAACGGTTTGAATTGCGCTGAAACAATGAAAAGTATTGTAAATTAGTTTTTAATTAATCTCTTTTTTACTAATTAAGATTTCGGAATTTAAATTGCAAAAATGGATTCCTTGGATTATTCTCCATCTTTTGGTACTTTCCGCGCGTTTCTCCGGTCAGCGGTTCATGAGAAGGTAGCCTCATATACATGCATACATACACGTCGAATTTTATTAGTGTATATATTCGACAAGAGAGGCTCCGATAAACTAAACACTCGCACTCTTCATTTCAGAAATTTTTGGATAATTTTACTCCGCAGTGAGTAAGAACACTTTTCTGGAGTTCTTTATTAAGCGCGTTTTCCTTAAAGAACTGATCTTAAAAGAGGATGAGCTTAATACTCTCAAATGTTTCATTTTATACTGTTTCATGTCCGAAATAGCGGTAATTTTCATATGATGGGTTTTACATCACAAAAAATGAGGTCAAAGATTCAAAATACACTACTTTTGTCACAAATGCTGCAGAAATTATATCTTATGTACTAACAATGTGCCTATACAACTTTATCTAATTTCAAAAATGAAGTACTATTCGACGCAGAATTTTAAGAACTTTAACATTTACAAAGGCTAAATTTTTGAGAAATGTGTCAGTTCTGAGTTATTGTCGAAAGACGGAGAAAAGTCCGACAATTTCGAGGATTTCGGGACACCCCACCTGAAGCACCAGCTGAAAATTGGTGCAAACTGCAAATAACCCTTTGTACATGTAAATAAAGATATTAAAACAGTTTTCATCTTTCCTCGAATTAAAGGGAGGTATTGTCATTTTTGGTCTTAGTTTCTACACTGTAAAAAAAATCCCGTAAAATTTACGGTTTTAAACTGGCAGCTGGGTTGGTTGTGCAAAACCGTAAAAGTTACGAAGTAAATCCGCATGGCACAACGGTTTTTTACCATACAGGAACAAGTTTTTCCCGTAAAAGTTACGAAGTAAATCCGTAGTCACAACGGTTTTTTACCGTATGAAATCAAGTTTTCTCCGTAAAAATTAAGTCAACGAAGTAAGTGACGTCATCGACTGAGTTGAGTTGTTTTTCTCCTTCTGTTCGAGTTGAGTTGAAATGTGCTGATGTATATTATCAATTAGGAATATTTTTAATCAAGGCTTAATTATTAATTTCAATTAGTTTAATTATATAATTTTTAATTTAACCTACTTGGACGATTTCGATGCAAGATGGTGACAAAACTTCTAACACCTCCGAGCCGGGGATCGAAACCGCGTTCATAGAAATAAAATGCAGTCGCTCTAACCACTAGACCACCGGAGACTTCATAAAATGAAGTAAAAATAATCTATTTGAGTTTTAAAATCACTATAGCTCTAGTGGCGCCACCTAGTGGTGTAAATATCAACTATTGCCAGAACACGTATTTTAAGGTTAGCTTTCATGAGTGACAACAGGTTACTGCAACATGTGTAAACAATAGCGGAGATGGAACCCTATTAAAAACATGAAATGAACGCAATAAAATTACATTTAAGAAAAGGGAAAGTTATCGTACGGAAAACAATACCGTATGACGAAAAATAGAATTTGAACTGACGGTTTTAAACCGTTTATGGCTGGAGCGGAAAACGGTGAAAAACCGTTTTGTCAACAAAACAGCTTTAAACCGTCAAATATACGGAAAAGTCCGGGAAAAAAACTGATATTTTTTACAGTGTAGGCCTAATCGGTGTTGCCTTTGATTTGTGACCGACGGACGCGTCGTCTTGTCAACCCATGTAAAGTACCGAAATTCAGCCTTTCGTATTTGTTATCTAAATTTACATCGGCGTAGTGGCATCGTCTTTTGAGCCATAAAATCCCGATCTTCTTATCGCGATTCTAGTTAAGGAACTGATGATGAACTGAGTGACCGCGACGTAATTCCCTTAACGCGCAAATTTAAAGCCAGTCTGAAGTTCCACATTTCTGACTGCATCAGAACTGGATCGAATTGCGTGCTTTTCGTTTCGATTTTCGTGAGTAATATTTGTTAGCGTTAAGCTCTTGCAACTGCTCTTTTTAAAAAGTGTCTTATCCTCTTTCTTATTTCTCATCTTCTTATTTAAATGCTTTCTACAAATTTAATATCTTGTAGAGAGAGATAATGCATTTTATGAACTTTAATTATTGACGTTAATCCATTACTACCCAAGGCACATTTTTTCAATAATATCTTAACTGGAAATTGATAAAAAAAAATTAACTCCTGAAACATTTATGTTTTAGTGCCCGAAGCCTAGTGTCCTTATTTAAGCGAAGTCCTATTAATGCAAAAAATTATCAAAAAAAGAGATAAAACTTATCCGTTTCTTGTTTCGAAATGTTTTCTGCTAATTTAGCAACTTGTAGAAAAACATAACATAGTCCATGAATTGTAAATATTGTCATTGTCGAATAATTGTCATAGTCATTTGTATTATAGAATGAATTGTCATAGTCATAAAATGTAAAAATGTCTAAGTCGTATTTTTTCAATAATATCTTGTTTACATGTCCTAAAATTAACTGGAAAATTAATTTTTAAAAATCCAGCTTGAAAAATTTATGTTTTAGTGCCGTCGTAAGCCTAGTCTCCCTATTTCAGCAAAATCCTATTAACGCAAAAAATAATAATAATAAATAACGTATCAAAATCTAAAATTATATGAAACTCCAAGAAGGAAATATCTTCTTACATTTTTATTTACTGATACATTTGTTAAATACAAGTAAAATAATTCAGCAAACCTAAAATTTTTTTCTCATTGCAAAATGGTTTGAGTGGTAAAAGATGTTCACATCCCCTCATATGTATGCATGCCACTGTAACCCTTAGCATGCGGTATATTTTTCGTCCATTTTTAGTCAAAATTTAATTTATTGTTGCAAAATGCTTCAAACAGCTAATCTTTTCCTCTAAGTGAATTTCGCTCTAAGTATGTGTTGTGTGATTTCTTGAACTTTTTATGTTTTCTTGCCAGGGAATCTACTCCAAAGGTAGGAAAAAAATTTATTTTTCTGAACTGTATTAAGTTTTGATGTTGTTTAGCATTGTTTTTGTGTAACCACTTGTTTTAAGTGAAAAGGCTCTCGGGACAGGTTGATACAATCGACTTCGGGGCACATTGATACGCGTCTCCTGTGTGTGTCAATGTTCCTTAACAGCAACAATTTTGCAAAATCGTCTTCATAAACGAAAAAAATGAACTATCTATGAGAAACACGCAATTAAGTATTTGTTTAAACAATGAAAACGGTTTGAATTTCATTGAAAAAATGAAAAGTATGGTTATAAATTGAAATTAAAATATTTTTAAGAATTTATTAAAATTGGAGAAAAAAATTATACAGAAACTTAACATCATCAAAAAGATATTTCTTTGCATTTTCAGATGGAGTAAAAATTATTTTTGTGCTATATTATTTTCGTAAGTCATCAAGGAAGAATGCGAAAATTTCCCTTAATTTTTAATTAATTAAATTCGAGGTACACATTCCCTCCCTCCAAAGTATTCTTACACACAAACGCATTCTTCTTTATTATTTGTAGAAATAAATTATTTTCTGATGCATTATTGTTTCATTTTTTCTGTCTCTTTAAAAATGTTGAATTTTGAATAAAATAAAAGATTTTTTATTTTGTTAATCTTTTAAACCTTGATTTGGAATACAAAGTTTATTGATGAAACAAATTTTGTTTTGATCCCACACCATCCACATCCATTATTTTCGATATTTCCGTGTGTATCAATGTATCAGGAATCAGAGTATGGAGCAGATTGGTACAAATCCATTTTTAGGGAAAATGTGTAATAAGTATTTTATTATGTCATTTATGTACAAATCCCGACTGAAATCCTATATTAGATTAACAAATGTATAAATATAGGGTATTAGTCCTAATTATTACCGTTGGTAAAATTATATTTTAGCTTTCCAAAAAAAAGTGTATCAATGTCCCCGCATTCCCCCTATTTATACTTTCGACTTTAACTTGGAAAATACAAATACTACAAATCAGTCGAAAGCTTAGTACTGTTCAACAACGGATTCCGAGACTACCACTTTTGGACGATGTTGGTCAATAAGTCATATGAGCGCATTTCCGGAGTTCTTTGTTAGTTCACGCTCAGTAAAATGAAAACATCACCCTTCCATTCTTCACTTCCCCCTATTTTGATGAAAATAACTCAGCCGGCACATGCGCAAAATCGCGGAGGGTTTCCGAATCCGTTGATAAACAATACTTGATGCCGTCTATTGAATATAAAAGAAAAGAAAACTTAAAAATAGCTTTTGTAAAATTTATGTTGAAAAATAATTCCTTTGAATTTGTTATGCAATTTCAGTCGAGTCCTTGAAACGGAGTGGGGCGGGGATTTGTTTATCTGAAATTCATTGCTCACTATGATAAACTGCCTACGATTCAATTAGTCGTAAGTATTGACTTAATGATAGATAAACAAGATCATTAATAACTAGTTAGTTAAACAAATTGGAAAGGGAGTATTGTTAAAACGGGTATGAGCTTCAAGAATTGCTTATGCAGGGTGACCCAAAAAAGTGCAACAAGCATTTATTTCCTTAAATATTGCACTTAGACATATACTTCCAATTACAAAGTTTCCTCAAATTTGTGGGAATTTGTGTGAAAACACTTTTGTTTCTGTGAAAGTTGAAAATAAAAAGATAAAATTAAATTTTTATACCTTCCCCATAGAGTAAAAGTGTCAATGAGTAAAACACTGACACGCATCTATTCATAAACTAAGATTCACGATTCTATCGACGAAAGTTTCAGATATATATTAATTTCTAAATTTAAGCGTTTACAGACCGAATTCATATCCGGATTAATTTTTAATTACTTTTTTGAATATTTCACATCCTATTGCTTTAGTTTAAAGGTATCAATCATTAAAATATGATTAAAATATTTTTTTATATATGTGTTTTTAATGTTCCCAATTGGAAACATTGACCACTTCTGATTAAGCTCATTACAAACAAATGGATTACAGTAAAGATCAGACTGAATAACAAAGCAAAGTATTGTAAAAATTATTTTTATAATTGAAAAAAGATACGAATTCAAATGAAAATTTATCAATTTAAATGAATAAAAAATATATTTTGCACAAAAAATGTAGAAAATATTTTTTTAAATTGTATCCTATGAAGCTCCGGGAAGTACTTCTAATACAATCCCCTTTTTTGCATTCATTGTAATGTAATCTTGTTTCTTCCCCACATTATGCATATTTACGTGAGTTGTTTCAATAAGGCAATGGCCATCACTCTTCCGCTGTGATGCACACCTGTAACTTTTGGTCGTGTTTGAGATCCATCCTTTTTTGCCCCAGTTTGTTAAAAGCTAATTGTACCCTCTCGACAAAACTCCAGATGAGACAGTTGGTTACGTTTCTTGTGAGTTTCTGTATGCAATAGTCATCCAGAAACGACAACTATATTCAGTACATTTTGCAAATAAAATATACCACCGTTTATTTTTGCGAAGTTGTGACGGTAGTTTCTCACAATTTATGTAACTGATCAACCACAGCCAACCGAAAATCAAATTTATGAACGAAATTTCGTTATCCTGTGAGTACCTTTTTCTTCTGTGCATAAGATTCTGTGATTAGGTGGATTGTATGATGAAAATATTTATTAGAAGAAACAATCACTACAGAATTTTCATTCATACATTTCATTTTTAGATAATTTTCATTAATAATTAATTTTTTTAATTCATACATAATTTTCATTTGTACATAAATGATTATCCGATACATATAATAATTCTATCCCAACCCCCAGATTACAGATAAAAATGAATTATTTTCGCCAGAATTAAAGCATTAACCTTTTAACAACCGAGGGGGATTTTCTTTCCTGAATTATAAGAGAATTGTCCTTTCCATTTCCCTTCACTACAGAGAAATTCCTTCTTTCACAGAGTAGTCACGACTGACTAGTGTTCCCAATTGTGAACACGGAAATTTAATGAATGATAGCAAATGCGTTTCTTATTTATATAATTATATTTTATATGTTATTGGTAACATGGACATTTTTAACTATGTGTACCGATTTTTAGAAATTTTGGATCGTTTCTTAATTTTTTAGGAATTCTTATGTTAAGCACAAATTAAAATGTAAAAAAAGCCCATTTTTAGGAGTTTCTGTATATTACCCATTTTATATATAAAGCATAATTTCTATATAAAAAATAAGCTTTACTTTCAATTATAATTAAGAATTTTTTCAAAGCAATCTGAACGATATTTTATTTTTAAATGGATTTTCAATTCGATGTTCCCAATTGGGAACATTAGCATAAACGGTTAAAAAGTGGATTCCAACAAATTTGTACGGAGATGGTTATTCCAAAAATGCAATTTTATTGAACATTGAAAAACTGCTAAATACAAATATTTGTCTAGTAGTATATCATCTAATCATAAATGGATTGAAAAAATTCCCAATGGTTCATACTCTTACTTAATTTCATTGTCAGATAGTTGCAGCTATCATCTTGCTAAAGGATGGAAGGAAAACTTAACAGCATGAAGATTTAAGGCATAACAGGAAAATGCATAATATCGAATAATAATATTAAATTATTTGCTCTCAGTGATGTGCTCATTATTAAGCTTTACCTAAAGGCAGTGGCGACTAGTTCTTTACAGCTGCAGAGTTGAAGAACTTCACTAAAATTATTTTAAAATTTCGTATTTTTGTTTTTATTCTTATTTGCTTACTTCTCAGCTCTCAGAGTTCGATTATCATCGAAAAAAGATAGAAGTGAGAAAGTGAATGAAAAAGTA
>BGPR01053585.1:0-10375 GCA_013235015.1 Araneus ventricosus | reverse complement strand
TTTCGCCCAGGCTGAAAAAGTGGATAAAAATATCTTGTGTGTCTGAGATTCGGCATTTATCTTGCCATGTTTTGTACTTTATTTCGTAACTTAAAGACATGGAATATCGAAATGCATAAAAATTTATTATGGGGCATTAACCCTTTTGTTAAGGATTTATTTGGAAAAAAATTACTTGTGGAGCTATGAAAACTTCATTTTACAAGAGATCTAAATGAAAGCACCATTTAGTATTTGGCGCAGCATAGTCAAATATGGCCCTTGCGCCAGCAAACACAACACATCGTTTGGTAATTGTACTTATTCTGACATTTTAAGAAAGGTAATTTTTTTGTATATAGGACTTAAAATAATTCTGCATCCAAAACATTGTATGCATGGTAAAACTGGAAACTGAAAATTTTTATTAGGGACGGGAAGCGTGCATATTTACAGTTACAACATTTCCACCTTACAGAGTGGACGCTCGTCCTACTACCCCTACATCACCATCTACAGCTTAACGACAGCGACAGCTAGAGCTGTTTTATGCTCAAAGACAGATAGTAAAGACAAGCATATACAGTGTGCCCACTAAAGTCCGTTGTCACCCAATAATTTCTGAACGGCAAGAGCTATAGTCATAAAAGTGGGGTCTAGGTATAGCAAAGGTGCCATGCGCTACGCAAGAAAACCGCTTACAGCTCCACCTGGCGGCAAAATTCGGAATTAGTGTTCTTATCTCAAAAACGGTACAAAATAGAGGAAAAATGTCAATTACAAAGTTGTAGAACGTTATCGATTTAGTACAAAAAGACACCTTCTGCATATTAATACGAAGAACATAACGTTTAAAATGCACATTTGTTTGTTCGCATTTTCCAAAATTGTGACGTCACAAGACGTGAACAAAAGGAGAAAAGGTTATTTTTCGGGGAGAAAAATGACCCCATTGTACTTTTCCTACGGGAATAACTGAACAGCAGGTGTATGGACCTTTCCGACAACATTGCAGGACTTTCGATGACGTATTACTGTTGTTTGGGCTAGCGCGCCACCTATATGCTAAAACGTGTGCAAAGTGAAATTCAAACAATGGCTCAGATCTGTATTATAGATGACGGAAAGTACTTCGAACACCGGGAATAAAGGTAGCTTTTGTGATAACTAATTGTTTATTCTCTTTTTAACCCATTTTCTGACGTCACAGTTACGGAAATCGCGAACAATAAAATGTGCAATTTAAACGTTCTGTTCTTAGTGTTAATATGCACAAAGTGTCTTTTTGTACTAAATCGATAAAGCTCTACAACTTTGTATTTGACATTTTCCCTCTATTTTGAACCCTTTCGCTAATTCCGAATTTTACCGTCAGGTGGCGCTGTAAGCGGTTTTCTGTCGTAGCGCATGGCAACTTTACTATTCCTAGACCCCACTTTTATGACTATAGCTCTTGCCGTTCAGAAATTATTGGGGTGACAACGGACTTTAGTGGGCACACTCTATACTCTGCTAACATTCAGTAGATCTACATATCAGCTACGGTTATCATTTAGACAAAGTCGTACGATTCCGATTGAATAGCTGTGAATTTAGATGCCAAGTGAAGTGATTAGCTCAAAGCAATGACGCAAAACATCGAGGAAAGAATGCTTCGAATCTTATTGTAAAAAGTACGAGAGACAATACGAATTTAGAGATGAATGCAAGTTTTTTCATAACTTAAATGCAGAATTTCCTGACAATTTTAAACATAGGATTGTTCTGGTCCAATCTAGCAATATATTCCCTATTTCTAGCATAATGGGGTTATGTATATAGGAATTGATATTCCTATCCCGGCTGATCCCCCAAATTATGTAGAGGGGTGGTTTGGGAGAAATAAGTTTGGATCAGTATCACTCAAATTATCTAAAGGGTGAAGTCTATTCCCAAAAACAGTCTACGTAGAAAAGGAAAATTATCTTAATGTGCACCTGGGGGTGGGGGAGTACACAAGAAACCAATAAAGAGAACTCAGTTTAGATACTAATTAATTTTTATTTAAGACAAGCAAACATGAATGAATGAATGAAGATAATTACAGGTACGATTATATTTACACCTTAGAAGTAGAGCAGAGGTTTGTCATTTTAAGTTACTTAGCGCCACATTAGTTAGAAACACGTTAAATTACGTTGTTAAGTATTTAAACATCTATACTTATAAAAGGCAATGTTTGTGTGCGTGTCTGCGTGCGATGTCCAGACGAATCTATCACACTTACAAGCTAAAATAGGGAGACTCAATGCACCTCGAAGCCGAAATTTCAAAATTTAATCTAGAAAATTTTTTATTTAATGTTTTGTGTTGTTTTGGGTGATTTTTCGCACTCATTTCTCAATAGCATGGTGTCGGATAACTGTACGACAAAAATAGATACACCATCGGAAAGAGCACGCGATTTCCGTTCTAATGAAGTTAATTTTGAATTTCTAACGTAATAATTTACTGAATTTTGAAAAATATTCACTTTTATGGTAATTTTTAATAAAGATTTCTTTAAATTATCGCATCTGACGTTCTAACATCTCTATAATTTTCATTTTTTTTTTCAGCCTACAAATGGAACGTTCATGTCGGATTTAAAACAAGAACTATTAAAATATCTTTTTTCGTTTTTTAAAAATTAATTTTTCCCCGATCAGTTCAAACAGTTTTTTCGTAGCGAGATTTAACAGCGAGAGCTTCTCCGGACCATCCCACAATGCATTGTTACAACGTGACCTTCTTCGCGGCAGGTGACGTCATTCGCAAAGAAAAATAAGCGTGAATATCAAAAATGTGTATTTTTTGTTTTGATTTTGTTTTCAAAACTTTTTCGTGCCATTGTGGGCACTTTTTTTCACCCAATTTTGTTGAAGTCCTGATTCCACGGGCAACGCCTTGCGCGTACTGCTAGTAAGATATAAAAGCGTTGACATATTAATTACCTTCTTAATTCCCATTTTATTGCCATATCATTTGTCACCGCTGTAGCTACCAGGGGAGCTACCGGAGCATCGTTAAATTACCGGATTTGTGTTACATGTCTATTCTCGGAGCGACCTGCCTGAATATAGCGTTTTAAAGAACGGAACTGCTACGCGAGTCACGTGGTCTGTGAGGCAATAGCGCGTGATCGTTATCTTTCTGCTGACTTAGCATTTATTGAAATTAAAGTCGTTCGGCAGAGGGGAAAAAATATTATAAGGAAGGAATTAAACTTAAGCGATTAAATTATAGGAAACCAGCGGGAGTGGCCTTCTCTAAACTTTCTCGTATACTTTTCAAACATTTGTCATTTCCCTTCCCCCTGCGTTGATAAAAAGTTCGAACCAACTGTAACCCAGAATGCAATGACCATCAGAAGGTTTTTCATTGTTGATTATAGTGATAGTAAAATATTGAGGTGAAGAATCATATTCAAAAAGATGCGTATGTATTAAAACTTCGCAATATTTATTTTTTTTATCAAACTCTAGCATGCAAGTTCCGCGTGCGGAGAAGAAAACAGGAGAATATCTTGCTCGCTGAATAGCTTGCGCATGCGCAGAGATTGCTTCCAGTACGCAAGTAAAACGTGACGCCCTAAATGTTTACCTCCTTTTAAAATCTCGCCGCCGGAATTGGTTTTTGGCAAACTGCCAAGTTTTCGGAGTGTCCCTTCTTTGCACAGGCATTTCTACCAGTACGCATGCGCATGGAGTTGAACAAGTATGCGATTATACAGACCGACAGACAGTCAGCCCGTTGACGGATTTGGCCCAAAATTTTATACGGACCTACATTCACAATGATAAAACTGTGTACCAAATTTTATCCATCTAGCTATTCAAGTTTTTGAGTTATAGTGTTCGCATGACTTCGGACATGCAGACAGACAGACTTCCCGTTGACGGATTTTGTCCGACATTTGATAGAAACCTACAAATTATGTTTAAAGACCACATACCAAATTTCATCCCCGTACCTCTAATAGTTTTCGAGTTATCGTGTTCACAGACAGACATGATTCCCAAATTGTGTTTTTCGGACTCAGGGAGGTCTAAAACGTGGAGATTCGTCAAAATCTCGAGTTCGAATTTTTTGACGATTGCAATACTTTCTCTTTGTATACTTCGTATACGAGAAAGTAAAAAGCTATGCTGAGAAAGTATGATTCCCACATGTATCACAAATAATTGTTCACCGATATAGAGCAATTGTTTCTCGTATTGCAATCTGTATATTTAAAATAATTTGGTTAAAAAAACTTCACCGAGTCCGCCAACCTCAACCGCTCAACCGATTTCGACATTTTTTTTTCATTTGAAAGGTTATGACGTGGTTTAGTACACGTGTAGATATGTCATCAAGGGTCGCCTGCTCACCCCCCCCCCCCATTTTCGAACGAAGTCGAGAAAACACTTCCCCACCATACATTCTCTATGTTTCTTCGATTTCGTTCAAAAGTATGGGTGGGGACAGGGGTATTAAAAGTATGGTGGGGGACCGAATGATCTTGATGACATATCTAGACGTCGTAATCTTTTATATGAAATAAAAATTGTCGAAATCCGTAGAGTGGTTGGAGCTGGCAAACTGTCTGAAGGTTTTGCCATATTATTTTAAATATATAGATCGCAACAGTTCCATGAAAATACCGTGTCAAAAATATTGCAAAATACCAATTGAAGGTGATGGAAACTGTTTATTTAGAGCGATATCATTCTGTATTTATGGATCTGAAGACTTTCATGCTGAAATTCGTGAGAAAGTTATACTAAACATTACAATTAGATGGGGTTTATAGAAAAAATTTACAATTTTAAAGGAATCTGTTGTCTACAAAGAATATGAAATCTACTATAGTTTTATAGCCTGTTACATTGATCTTTATGTAGTATTTAAAACTGAACCAGCGGGAGTGTTCTCCCCTAAACTTTCTCGTATACTTCACCAAAAAGATGCCGTTTCTCCTTCCCGCGCGTGGCTTAAAAAATTCGAACCTACTGTTATCGAGAATCCAATGACTATCAGAAGGTTTTTCATTATACTGATTGAAAAATATCTAGGTAAAGAATCAAATTCAAAGTGATGCCTGCCGATTAAAACGCATATCTATCGCACACTGCTAGGTTTCACTCTTGCCGTCTCAAGGACAAACTGACGTAATTAGCTCCTTTCGCCTTTACAAAAGACTGCTTCCAGTACGCATGCGCGTGGAGATAAAGACTTGGTTCCATTAGTAAATTATACAGACCGACAGACAGTCAACCCGTTGACGGATTTGGCCCAAAATTTTATACGGACCTACATTCATGACGATAAAACTGTGTACCAAATTTTATCCATCTAGCTGTTCAAATTTTTGAGTTATAGTGTTCGCATGACTTCGGCAAACACGCGCTTCGGAAATTATGGCAACCCCCTGAATCTATACTTCGTTCTGACGTTTCTGAGATGGAAGGTGTGGTGAAAACTTGCGTGATATCTGTAGTAAGATTTCTTACTCAAAAACGCTAAATGAAGTTGTGATAACTCAGCGAGCGTAAAAATTGCGAACATACGCAATTCTTTTTGGAAAATATTAAGTTTCAGGAATTCATGAATTTGATTATGTCTCATTGCAAATCACCATTCATAATTTTTTTCTTAACATAACCAGGCCTTGGGTAATTATCCCAAGAATATTTACCTACTGGGTGTTTACCCATCCCACATTACTGGTCGTATGCGAGAAAGTTTCGGGGAGGTTACTCCCGTTGGTTGTTTTATCTGTTCCTGTTTCGGCTTGAATAATCGAAAAAAATTGAGAATTTTCAGATCATTTTATTTAAATCTTATTCGTTTGTGATTCACCGCATGCGTTTAAAAATGTAAGTCCAAATATTTGTAGCTTACTCAACAAATTTACTTAATTGAAATGTGCGTGTCCTCAGTTGTTGAGAAAGTGTTATTAGGTAAATAAAAACATTCCGTTTTTAGCTGGGGAGGAAATTCCCATAATCTTGTTTTTTGGTCCGAAAGCGCGCTCCAGGAACAATGAGTCGAACAAAAGATACCTGCATTCGGAGCGTAAACAACAATTTCTGTGGTGAATAGTCGGCTGTTTTCCAAGATGGGAGAAGTATTTCCAGGAACAGATGCGATTAAAACAGATGAGCTGTGCAAAACTAAGAAACTGAAGCAGCCAGGAAGGAACTGGTGATCGCTCAGAAGAAAAACATCGAGTTTTATTTAAAGTGCGGTTAATTAGAAAAGCGAACGCGAGTACGAGCATAAAATATTTGTCAGAAATCCGTTTTAAATGCTCCAGCAAGGTCGAGAAACGACACGATATTTTTTTCTCTCAAGGTTGTTTTTCATTATTTCCTGCATTAGATAAATTGCGTAACGTTAGAAGAAAAATATTTTTTTTACATCATAATTGTCCATGTTGCTACATAATAATTATGTAAAGAGGATGTTTACCCATTTCGGGAAAAATGTTGACTTAAAATTAACATAATAATTAGATGCAGATAGGAAAGTTCTAGCTAAACTTTAGTTTTGTTAGAAACTAAAAATAGTTTGGAATAAATTGGATTATATATGCACTGCAGAAGGTCATGCGTAAAAGTTTTGTCTAGAAAAAGGAGGAGAATTTTCCGTTGAACGACATCTTTTAGTGTTATTGCTAGCAGTTAGGCAGAAATTTTCATCTCGGAGGTGATTTTTAAGGTTTATCTATAGGGTTGCTATGCGTCCCGTATATACGGGACTGTCACCGTATTTCATTACTAAGTCCCCTATAAATAGGGTTGCATGCATCCCGTATATACGGGACTGTCACCGTATTTCCTTACTAAGTCCCCTATAAATAGGGTTGCCATGCTTCAAGTATATACGAGACTGTCACCGTATTTCATTACTAAGTCCCCTATAAATAGGGTTGCCATGCATTCCGTATATACGAGACTGTTACCGTATTTCCTTACTAAGTCCCCTATAAATAGGGTTGCCATGCTTCAAGTATATACGAGACTGTCACCGTATTCCATTACTAAGTCCCCTATAAATAGGGTTGCCATGCGTCAAGTATATACGGGACTATAACCGTATTTCATATATTAAGTCCCGTATAAATAGGGTTGCCGTGCATCCGGTATATACGGGACTGTCACCGTATTTAACTACTCAGTCCCGTTATTAATATATGTCCCGTTTTTGTCCCTTTTTCTACCTAAAGTCAACAAAGTTCCTGAATGGGAAGAAATAGAACATACTATTGCATATTTACAAATAAGAAAAATCGATATTAGTAACACTGTGATTTTATTCAATTAATTTGTATATCTGAGAGATTATTTAGAGAAAAATAATAGCAACCAAAACTGGGAAGGACCTGTGAATTTGAGTATGGAAGAGAAGTGGCTGAAGTTATTTGCAGATACGAAGTATATTGATAAGAAGTCATGCCTAATAAGTAACGTATTTGCCATATTCTACGTATTTTCTATAACCTACGTATTTTTCCATTCCAGCCGACAATGCATATGTGGAGATAATATTTTTCCTAATGTCAACTGAAGGGTCGGACGAAAGAAACAGGTTGTTAGTGGAGACAATCGAAGCAATTTTGATTCGTCATTATAGTTTTAAAATGAGTTGTGCCGAATAATTATAATTATGTTAAAAAAAAAGAAAATTATATAATTCAAGAAAGTAAAATCAGCCTTAAAATTTGCCTGGGCTAAAACGGATTAGCCTCGCATCATTTTATTATCTACATGCTCATTTTATTAGATTGCTTAAACATTGTTAATTTTTTTACCAGAGTAAAATAAGCCATTTCCAACCCACTTTTTACGTGTTTTATTTATTTCGTTCTTAAACATCCCTTATCAATGCTTGGCAAGAGTGGTAACCCTATTTGTCTGGCATGATCTTGAACCAAAGTGACATACTCTGTGTGGAGAGGCCAAAGATAACCAGCGGGAGTGTTCTCCCCTAAACTTTCTCGTATACTTCCCCCAAAAGGTGCCGTTTCTCCTTCCCACGCGTGGCTAAAAAAATTGGAACCCACTGTTATCCAGAATCCAATGACTATCAGAAAATATTTAGGTAAAAAATCAAATTCGAAGTGATGCGTTCCGATTAAATGCGTACCGATTTCTACTCTTTCTTGGCTCAAGGACAATCCTTCCACGTGCACAGATCGCTACCAAGTACGCATGTGCGTAGAGAATCGGAAGGAAAAAAAAAGCGCCAAGCAGGAGTCAATAAATATCGTGCACAGAACATTGCGTTCAATACGCATGCGCGTGGAGATAACGGACTCGTTGGAGATGCGCTTATACAGACCGACAGACAGTCAACCCTTTGACGGATTTAGCCCAAAATTTTATAGAAACCTACAAATTATGTTTAAAGACCACATACCAAATTTCATCCCCGTAGCTCTAATAGTTTTCGAGTTATCGCGTTCACAGACAGACATAATTCCAAAATTGTGTTTTTCGGACTCAGGGAGGTCTAAAACGTGGAGATTCGTCAAAATCTCGAGTTCGGATTGTTTGACGATTACAATACTTTCTCTTTGTATACTTCGTATACGAGAAAGTAAAAAAGTTCACCATTATCGGTGTACCTAAGGAGAGAAATGAAAGTTAAGCATACGTGCAAGAAATGTCAAAATTAATTCTGCATGTGGCGGGAAAAAAAGTTCTGAGTTTTATTTTTAAAGAAGTTTCCCCGAAGCGTTATCCTAGTGGCCTTCAAAAGTTTTATACGAACAAAGAAGCAGCCGTATCTCCCAATCTACCATATCTATAATATAAAACAGAATATACTTGTGTCTGTCCGTCGGTCACAATAACTCCTCAACGGTGAACGGTAGCGGCATGAAATTTGCACATCGACATTCTAGATTACATTTCTAGGTCAACTGTGCTGTTTTCAACTTGTTACTCTTTTTTTCACATAATTATAAAAATTGGCGCAAGTCATTTTAAAATTATAATGACGCAGAGTCGAGTATGAAAGCGATACAAATAGTTATGGGGTGACAGTCCCGTATATACGAGACGTATGGCAACCCTAACTATAGGTCGCTGCCATGATTTTAAATTATATTTTGTACTATTTTTTATTTATAGTATTTTTACTGAAAATTTTTGTACTTTGTGCAGTAAACATGTGTTTTGGTATTAAAATGAACCTCCCCTATTCCAGCGCTTTCGTTCATCCGGCTGTTATCAGCCGGATTACTGAGATACCGCTGTGCTTTTAAGGGGACATACGACTGTTAAACCTCGAAAATTTTCGATTTTATGGAAAAATATTTATATTATTACCCTGTAGCTTTTCTGCACAATTTAAAACAATTCGCATTAAAAAAATCCCATACTTATGAAGAAAAATGTGCCAGCTCTTCAACGTAAACATAGAATATGGCCATATCTTTAAAGCGCTATATCTCAAAATGTGTTTTTTTGATATTGGGCGCATGATATATCAAGAACTATTGAATATTTTTACATAAAATTTTTACCGAACATGTATTTTGCTATGTTCTACAAATTGAACCACATTTTTGTACATATTTCTCCAAAGAAGTTTTTTGGGGGCTTCAGGAAAGTTGAAATTTTAGCTATTTTTAACATTTTTATTTTAAATTAGTATATAAAATAGAAATTAAATTTAAATGTTAATAAATTGAGGTTCAGTTTCTTAAACAGACTGTTTGGATTACTTAGATACTCAAAATATTGTGTTTAGACAATATATTGTTTATTTTATCCGTAATCATGCGCGCAAGGTGACTATCTCATATTTTCTCCAAAAATTATATCCATATTTATTACTCTCTCAAATAAATACAAACCAATATGAAGGTTTTGAAAATGTGTGTACTATAAGAGAAGGAACAGATATTTTTCCAGAAAAAAAGTGAGTTTGTGAATTACACACACACATTGTTTCAGAGATATAATGTATCGAATTTGACAGTTTTCCACCATTTTTTCGAGGTTTAAGAGTCGTAAGTCCCCTTTAAAGATTTATTTCGGCATTCAAGACCATGTACTGTTTTATTCTTACCGTATGATTAATCGATTCCAGTTTATTTACCTGCACGGAGAGTTCGCCATTTACATCTCAAGCGTGAAAAAAATTGCGAATCGTTAAAAAAGGGAATTGAAAAATTTCCCCTTGAAACGCTTCGGTTAGGTAATCGCGTAGCTTCTTGGAGACCCACACCCCGATCGTTGACGTCCTCTCCGTCGGTTCAAGGTCCTGTCAAGCAACATAGGGTGTCGTCCGCTAATGAACCGTGCCTTTCCTGCCTGTTTGCGCACGGAGCGACTCCATCTCGAAGTGGCGTGTCAGCAATACGTAACCGGAACGTTAATAG
>BGPR01053584.1:0-10375 GCA_013235015.1 Araneus ventricosus | reverse complement strand
GGATTTCATTACAGGAACAAAATGTTTCCGAATGGTTCCAAATCGGGTTTAAAAATTATTACAATTTACGAAAACATTGTAAGGAAATGTAATTGCGGTCACTGGAAGGTAAATTTTTTTGAATTTTAAGACGGCGTAAAAAGAGGATTTTGTGAGATATTATGCTCCGAAGTTATTGCGGAAAACCGTTAAAATTTCTACTGATTTTTAATTAATTAAAATTCTAATTCAAACTTCTAAAATTCCTTTTTTGGTGAGCACTTGCTACCCAAAAGAGCAATTACTTGTAAAATTTCCAGTTCCTGAGCCTCGTGGTCTGCCAGATTTCGTGATGAATCAGTCATCAGTTAATTGTATTTTCCTTTTATATGTAGAGTTGCTGCATTTTTGCCATAAAGATGAAAACTGCTATACACACTTATTTAATTTCGCCGAATTCGTTGACACAAACAGATTGGCCATGTATTAAAGGCTGCAAGTGGACAGAAATAATATAAAACACATAATATTTTATTTTATTCTGTCCAATTACATTCTTTTATACCTTGCCAATCTGTCTGATAAAAATGTTCTCGAATTCATTGTCATATGTATTAAACAGATTGACAAGGTATTAAAGGCTGCAAGTGGACAGAAATAATATAAAATAAAATATATAAAAATAAGTAAGTTCAGGAAGCAAATAGCGGAAGGAATAGCGGATTTGATTTTTTAGAAAGAAAAAAATCAAAGACCTTACAGCACTTTGGCACGTTTGGGTGATGTAAGCTGCAAAAACTTTGTTCTAGTTCAAAGTCATTGTCAGCATGTTCCTCCAAAAGTTCTTCAAATGCTTCATCATTAGAAAAAATTACGTTAACATCCAATTTTGGCTCATTATTATTGTCTTCTGGTGCATTGGTGCACGATGCACCCTGCAATTGAAGCTAATCGGAGAACATTTCATTCCTTGCTCCTACAACCACAAGCATTCTGACATTCCTTGGAACATTTGCAGTCTTTTCTGTTAAGCAAATCTGGTGAGGCTTGTCAGGCTGTTGATGTAGCAGAGAGCAACCCATGCTTTGTTGCCTTGCAATCCCATTGAATTGGGTCTCAGCCCATGATCAATCCACAAATTAACCTGAAGAAATAACCTTCATGAATATACTCGAGCAGTTTCTTCAGTAGGAGGAAGAGTATCCAAGCTGAAATTACTTTGTAGTACTAGGGATTTAGTGAATGTTGTAAGGCGAGTTTCATTTCGTGAATATGATTGAAGAGAGGATCCAGCATACAAAGTTGAAATGATTTTCTCACCCCAGGTAGTAACTACTCCATGATTGTTTTTAAGTACTTCGGTTGCCCTTTGTTTTTCTGCATCTTTATCAAGAAGTTTGGCGAATTTCATTTTCCGTTGTCTGAAAATGGCTGGAGTCGATTCGCATCCACTGAAGACGTGTAGAAAATTATCTTTTACTTTTTTTGACATCTTGAAATGTGCTGGGGAATAGAAGATGGTCTCTGTTTTTCCTTTTTTGGGCTTCATCAAAAACAATCTATTACTATCTGGAGATAAAGCAGTAAGGATCTCTCAGAGGTCTATGTCTTTTCCTATAATAATCACATAATCAGAATGACAAGCACCTTCCATATCCTTACTGACGTTTGCTGCGGCAGCATCCTCTACAGCTTGCTCAACAGTGATGTTTTCAACAACAAATTTTGAATCAGCATTGAGATGAGACGTTTTTAATTTCCTTCGTAACAAGGGAATTTTTCTTTTGGCATATCCATTAGCATTAATTCATCAACTCAACGTTCGCTGCTATGTACTTGTTTCTTCTACAGAAGCCTTTGGCATATTTCGTACTCTTTTCTATCGTTTCATCTGGACACCCATCAAATATTGCGATTGATCGTGTGCCAAAATGTTTTGTTTCATATTCCACGCACTTATTAAGGATTGGGGAGAGCTTCTCTCTCAATTCCCATGCTACTCGGTAGAGAAGAAACCTCCATCAATCACATGTCAAGAGCACGCAGAATTCTGTAATGCGTTCTTGCAACACTTCGATTGTATTTTTGTTCGTGATGTCCACATCTATATTGGCTTAAATTTAAGAATAAATGTTGCGTTTGTGATACGAAGCGAGCAATTTTCTGAAGTCGGCTTAAATATGATGAAATTTGACAACACAATAGATATTAGTTAAAGTTTCTAAGTAAATCGTAGTTGTTGAATAAAAGACTTCTGAAAAGCATTCAGGGTCTCAGAAACAACAAACGCAGCGTAAGAGAGATACTAGCTGCGTGGTTAGGCGATGCACCGGCTATCTCCAATAATGCGCCATTCTCTGGCGCAACTATTCAAGTGGTATAGATATTAAATATCAAGTATTAACTAGAAAAAACAAAAAATTTTAACTTTTTTAATTCCTAATGATTTCTTGTTTCCGCCATTAACAAATTTATTTCGCGTACCCCCAAATGGTCCTTTGCGTAACCCCAGGGGTACGCGTACCACAGGTTTGGAACCTCTGGTCTATCTGATTCCGGAATTATTTTTTGTCTGACTTTTGTACGAAAGGAAAGAAATAACCCAGCTAAAATCGGGATTGCTGTGCGGCCCGGCGATGCACGGTCCATCTCGAATAATGCGTCATTCTCTGGCGGAGAGAACTGAGGTCACGTACACATGCCCAACATTCTCTCCTAAATAAATAAGGAGAAAAGAGCGATTCAAACATTCCGTCCGTGAAAACGCCTCGAAATCGACTTATTTTTAAACATTCGCAAGAAATACAAAAAAAAATCGTCATTTTTTAGTTTTCGTAAAAATCGTATTTTTCTTATCTGACTTTAGCGCGGAGGGAAGGAAATAACCCGGCGTTGCTCGGGATCCATTTTTTTCATATGATCTCCTCCAGTTTATTTTTCTACAAATATATTGTCTTTTTTTCTAGAAATATTTCCTTTGAATCCTATATTGTTTAATTAAAACTTTCAAATCAAGTCTTTTTATTACCTTAAAACAATATGGTTTGAAGGAAAATGCGAGAGGTTTGGAAAAAAGAAATTTATTTTAAACAATAAACCGTATAATAATTAATAAAATTTTAAAATGAACCATTACACTTCCAAAGTTCAGAAATTAAAACATGATATTAAAACCAACTCTGACTCCAGCATTATTTTTAACCGACTCTGACTTCTCCAAAAAAGGCCGACTTTTCGACTCTCCACCCCTGATGTAATTAAAAAAATATAACTACCATTTATTCGAACTGAAGTATATACGCATGAAGCAAGATGCACTGTATATATTAAATCTCAAAGTAAAATCTCACGGAAAACAACATTTTTTAGTAAAAGCCCTATTTGAGTGATTTAATTTTCCCTATTTCTTTACATCAATTACCAAAACACTCACACAACGCTATTCACATTGACTTGTTGCATTGTTTAGGTTTCCATATTGCATTATTGTGTTCAAGTTTTGGACAATGAAAGAGAAACACCCAATTAAATATTCGTTTAAGCAATGAAACGGTTTGAATTGCGCTGAAACAATGAAAAGTATTGTAAATTAGTTTTTAATTAATCTCTTTTTTACTAATTAAGATTTCGGAATTTAAATTGCAAAAATGGATTCCTTGGATTATTCTCCATCTTTTGGTACTTTCCGCGCGTTTCTCCGGTCAGCGGTTCATGAGAAGGTAGCCTCATATACATGCATACATACACGTCGAATTTTATTAGTGTATATATTCGACAAGAGAGGCTCCGATAAACTAAACACTCGCACTCTTCATTTCAGAAATTTTTGGATAATTTTACTCCGCAGTGAGTAAGAACACTTTTCTGGAGTTCTTTATTAAGCGCGTTTTCCTTAAAGAACTGATCTTAAAAGAGGATGAGCTTAATACTCTCAAATGTTTCATTTTATACTGTTTCATGTCCGAAATAGCGGTAATTTTCATATGATGGGTTTTACATCACAAAAAATGAGGTCAAAGATTCAAAATACACTACTTTTGTCACAAATGCTGCAGAAATTATATCTTATGTACTAACAATGTGCCTATACAACTTTATCTAATTTCAAAAATGAAGTACTATTCGACGCAGAATTTTAAGAACTTTAACATTTACAAAGGCTAAATTTTTGAGAAATGTGTCAGTTCTGAGTTATTGTCGAAAGACGGAGAAAAGTCCGACAATTTCGAGGATTTCGGGACACCCCACCTGAAGCACCAGCTGAAAATTGGTGCAAACTGCAAATAACCCTTTGTACATGTAAATAAAGATATTAAAACAGTTTTCATCTTTCCTCGAATTAAAGGGAGGTATTGTCATTTTTGGTCTTAGTTTCTACACTGTAAAAAAAATCCCGTAAAATTTACGGTTTTAAACTGGCAGCTGGGTTGGTTGTGCAAAACCGTAAAAGTTACGAAGTAAATCCGCATGGCACAACGGTTTTTTACCATACAGGAACAAGTTTTTCCCGTAAAAGTTACGAAGTAAATCCGTAGTCACAACGGTTTTTTACCGTATGAAATCAAGTTTTCTCCGTAAAAATTAAGTCAACGAAGTAAGTGACGTCATCGACTGAGTTGAGTTGTTTTTCTCCTTCTGTTCGAGTTGAGTTGAAATGTGCTGATGTATATTATCAATTAGGAATATTTTTAATCAAGGCTTAATTATTAATTTCAATTAGTTTAATTATATAATTTTTAATTTAACCTACTTGGACGATTTCGATGCAAGATGGTGACAAAACTTCTAACACCTCCGAGCCGGGGATCGAAACCGCGTTCATAGAAATAAAATGCAGTCGCTCTAACCACTAGACCACCGGAGACTTCATAAAATGAAGTAAAAATAATCTATTTGAGTTTTAAAATCACTATAGCTCTAGTGGCGCCACCTAGTGGTGTAAATATCAACTATTGCCAGAACACGTATTTTAAGGTTAGCTTTCATGAGTGACAACAGGTTACTGCAACATGTGTAAACAATAGCGGAGATGGAACCCTATTAAAAACATGAAATGAACGCAATAAAATTACATTTAAGAAAAGGGAAAGTTATCGTACGGAAAACAATACCGTATGACGAAAAATAGAATTTGAACTGACGGTTTTAAACCGTTTATGGCTGGAGCGGAAAACGGTGAAAAACCGTTTTGTCAACAAAACAGCTTTAAACCGTCAAATATACGGAAAAAGTCCGGGAAAAAAACTGATATTTTTTACAGTGTAGGCCTAATCGGTGTTGCCTTTGATTTGTGACCGACGGACGCGTCGTCTTGTCAACCCATGTAAAGTACCGAAATTCAGCCTTTCGTATTTGTTATCTAAATTTACATCGGCGTAGTGGCATCGTCTTTTGAGCCATAAAATCCCGATCTTCTTATCGCGATTCTAGTTAAGGAACTGATGATGAACTGAGTGACCGCGACGTAATTCCCTTAACGCGCAAATTTAAAGCCAGTCTGAAGTTCCACATTTCTGACTGCATCAGAACTGGATCGAATTGCGTGCTTTTCGTTTCGATTTTCGTGAGTAATATTTGTTAGCGTTAAGCTCTTGCAACTGCTCTTTTTAAAAAGTGTCTTATCCTCTTTCTTATTTCTCATCTTCTTATTTAAATGCTTTCTACAAATTTAATATCTTGTAGAGAGAGATAATGCATTTTATGAACTTTAATTATTGACGTTAATCCATTACTACCCAAGGCACATTTTTTCAATAATATCTTAACTGGAAATTGATAAAAAAAAATTAACTCCTGAAACATTTATGTTTTAGTGCCCGAAGCCTAGTGTCCTTATTTAAGCGAAGTCCTATTAATGCAAAAAATTATCAAAAAAAGAGATAAAACTTATCCGTTTCTTGTTTCGAAATGTTTTCTGCTAATTTAGCAACTTGTAGAAAAACATAACATAGTCCATGAATTGTAAATATTGTCATTGTCGAATAATTGTCATAGTCATTTGTATTATAGAATGAATTGTCATAGTCATAAAATGTAAAAATGTCTAAGTCGTATTTTTTCAATAATATCTTGTTTACATGTCCTAAAATTAACTGGAAAATTAATTTTTAAAAATCCAGCTTGAAAAATTTATGTTTTAGTGCCGTCGTAAGCCTAGTCTCCCTATTTCAGCAAAATCCTATTAACGCAAAAAATAATAATAATAAATAACGTATCAAAATCTAAAATTATATGAAACTCCAAGAAGGAAATATCTTCTTACATTTTTATTTACTGATACATTTGTTAAATACAAGTAAAATAATTCAGCAAACCTAAAATTTTTTTCTCATTGCAAAATGGTTTGAGTGGTAAAAGATGTTCACATCCCCTCATATGTATGCATGCCACTGTAACCCTTAGCATGCGGTATATTTTTCGTCCATTTTTAGTCAAAATTTAATTTATTGTTGCAAAATGCTTCAAACAGCTAATCTTTTCCTCTAAGTGAATTTCGCTCTAAGTATGTGTTGTGTGATTTCTTGAACTTTTTATGTTTTCTTGCCAGGGAATCTACTCCAAAGGTAGGAAAAAAATTTATTTTTCTGAACTGTATTAAGTTTTGATGTTGTTTAGCATTGTTTTTGTGTAACCACTTGTTTTAAGTGAAAAGGCTCTCGGGACAGGTTGATACAATCGACTTCGGGGCACATTGATACGCGTCTCCTGTGTGTGTCAATGTTCCTTAACAGCAACAATTTTGCAAAATCGTCTTCATAAACGAAAAAAATGAACTATCTATGAGAAACACGCAATTAAGTATTTGTTTAAACAATGAAAACGGTTTGAATTTCATTGAAAAAATGAAAAGTATGGTTATAAATTGAAATTAAAATATTTTTAAGAATTTATTAAAATTGGAGAAAAAAATTATACAGAAACTTAACATCATCAAAAAGATATTTCTTTGCATTTTCAGATGGAGTAAAAATTATTTTTGTGCTATATTATTTTCGTAAGTCATCAAGGAAGAATGCGAAAATTTCCCTTAATTTTTAATTAATTAAATTCGAGGTACACATTCCCTCCCTCCAAAGTATTCTTACACACAAACGCATTCTTCTTTATTATTTGTAGAAATAAATTATTTTCTGATGCATTATTGTTTCATTTTTTCTGTCTCTTTAAAAATGTTGAATTTTGAATAAAATAAAAGATTTTTTATTTTGTTAATCTTTTAAACCTTGATTTGGAATACAAAGTTTATTGATGAAACAAATTTTGTTTTGATCCCACACCATCCACATCCATTATTTTCGATATTTCCGTGTGTATCAATGTATCAGGAATCAGAGTATGGAGCAGATTGGTACAAATCCATTTTTAGGGAAAATGTGTAATAAGTATTTTATTATGTCATTTATGTACAAATCCCGACTGAAATCCTATATTAGATTAACAAATGTATAAATATAGGGTATTAGTCCTAATTATTACCGTTGGTAAAATTATATTTTAGCTTTCCAAAAAAAAGTGTATCAATGTCCCCGCATTCCCCCTATTTATACTTTCGACTTTAACTTGGAAAATACAAATACTACAAATCAGTCGAAAGCTTAGTACTGTTCAACAACGGATTCCGAGACTACCACTTTTGGACGATGTTGGTCAATAAGTCATATGAGCGCATTTCCGGAGTTCTTTGTTAGTTCACGCTCAGTAAAATGAAAACATCACCCTTCCATTCTTCACTTCCCCCTATTTTGATGAAAATAACTCAGCCGGCACATGCGCAAAATCGCGGAGGGTTTCCGAATCCGTTGATAAACAATACTTGATGCCGTCTATTGAATATAAAAGAAAAGAAAACTTAAAAATAGCTTTTGTAAAATTTATGTTGAAAAATAATTCCTTTGAATTTGTTATGCAATTTCAGTCGAGTCCTTGAAACGGAGTGGGGCGGGGATTTGTTTATCTGAAATTCATTGCTCACTATGATAAACTGCCTACGATTCAATTAGTCGTAAGTATTGACTTAATGATAGATAAACAAGATCATTAATAACTAGTTAGTTAAACAAATTGGAAAGGGAGTATTGTTAAAACGGGTATGAGCTTCAAGAATTGCTTATGCAGGGTGACCCAAAAAAGTGCAACAAGCATTTATTTCCTTAAATATTGCACTTAGACATATACTTCCAATTACAAAGTTTCCTCAAATTTGTGGGAATTTGTGTGAAAACACTTTTGTTTCTGTGAAAGTTGAAAATAAAAAGATAAAATTAAATTTTTATACCTTCCCCATAGAGTAAAAGTGTCAATGAGTAAAACACTGACACGCATCTATTCATAAACTAAGATTCACGATTCTATCGACGAAAGTTTCAGATATATATTAATTTCTAAATTTAAGCGTTTACAGACCGAATTCATATCCGGATTAATTTTTAATTACTTTTTTGAATATTTCACATCCTATTGCTTTAGTTTAAAGGTATCAATCATTAAAATATGATTAAAATATTTTTTTATATATGTGTTTTTAATGTTCCCAATTGGAAACATTGACCACTTCTGATTAAGCTCATTACAAACAAATGGATTACAGTAAAGATCAGACTGAATAACAAAGCAAAGTATTGTAAAAATTATTTTTATAATTGAAAAAAGATACGAATTCAAATGAAAATTTATCAATTTAAATGAATAAAAAATATATTTTGCACAAAAAATGTAGAAAATATTTTTTTAAATTGTATCCTATGAAGCTCCGGGAAGTACTTCTAATACAATCCCCTTTTTTGCATTCATTGTAATGTAATCTTGTTTCTTCCCCACATTATGCATATTTACGTGAGTTGTTTCAATAAGGCAATGGCCATCACTCTTCCGCTGTGATGCACACCTGTAACTTTTGGTCGTGTTTGAGATCCATCCTTTTTTGCCCCAGTTTGTTAAAAGCTAATTGTACCCTCTCGACAAAACTCCAGATGAGACAGTTGGTTACGTTTCTTGTGAGTTTCTGTATGCAATAGTCATCCAGAAACGACAACTATATTCAGTACATTTTGCAAATAAAATATACCACCGTTTATTTTTGCGAAGTTGTGACGGTAGTTTCTCACAATTTATGTAACTGATCAACCACAGCCAACCGAAAATCAAATTTATGAACGAAATTTCGTTATCCTGTGAGTACCTTTTTCTTCTGTGCATAAGATTCTGTGATTAGGTGGATTGTATGATGAAAATATTTATTAGAAGAAACAATCACTACAGAATTTTCATTCATACATTTCATTTTTAGATAATTTTCATTAATAATTAATTTTTTTAATTCATACATAATTTTCATTTGTACATAAATGATTATCCGATACATATAATAATTCTATCCCAACCCCCAGATTACAGATAAAAATGAATTATTTTCGCCAGAATTAAAGCATTAACCTTTTAACAACCGAGGGGGATTTTCTTTCCTGAATTATAAGAGAATTGTCCTTTCCATTTCCCTTCACTACAGAGAAATTCCTTCTTTCACAGAGTAGTCACGACTGACTAGTGTTCCCAATTGTGAACACGGAAATTTAATGAATGATAGCAAATGCGTTTCTTATTTATATAATTATATTTTATATGTTATTGGTAACATGGACATTTTTAACTATGTGTACCGATTTTTAGAAATTTTGGATCGTTTCTTAATTTTTTAGGAATTCTTATGTTAAGCACAAATTAAAATGTAAAAAAAGCCCATTTTTAGGAGTTTCTGTATATTACCCATTTTATATATAAAGCATAATTTCTATATAAAAAATAAGCTTTACTTTCAATTATAATTAAGAATTTTTTCAAAGCAATCTGAACGATATTTTATTTTTAAATGGATTTTCAATTCGATGTTCCCAATTGGGAACATTAGCATAAACGGTTAAAAAGTGGATTCCAACAAATTTGTACGGAGATGGTTATTCCAAAAATGCAATTTTATTGAACATTGAAAAACTGCTAAATACAAATATTTGTCTAGTAGTATATCATCTAATCATAAATGGATTGAAAAAATTCCCAATGGTTCATACTCTTACTTAATTTCATTGTCAGATAGTTGCAGCTATCATCTTGCTAAAGGATGGAAGGAAAACTTAACAGCATGAAGATTTAAGGCATAACAGGAAAATGCATAATATCGAATAATAATATTAAATTATTTGCTCTCAGTGATGTGCTCATTATTAAGCTTTACCTAAAGGCAGTGGCGACTAGTTCTTTACAGCTGCAGAGTTGAAGAACTTCACTAAAATTATTTTAAAATTTCGTATTTTTGTTTTTATTCTTATTTGCTTACTTCTCAGCTCTCAGAGTTTGATTATCATCGAAAAAAGATAGAAGTGAGAAAGTGAATGAAAAAGTA
>BGPR01053582.1:0-10375 GCA_013235015.1 Araneus ventricosus | reverse complement strand
TCAATCTGCGTCAGATAATAAAAAGAAAGAAAGGACCGGGGAAAAAATAGAGAAAGCTATGCTTATTCGTAAATGGAACTGTTTGTGTAAATCAAGAATTTGCCAGTTCGCTTCAGAGACACTCAGTTTTATTAGTTTCAGTTCTGAGGATTAATTTTTAAGGATTCTATACTTACTTGTTATAACATTGATTATGTAATTTGCATGGACTTCAACAAGGAGAAACTGATTTCCGAATGTCATGAACGGAAACAAAATATCAGAACTTCCATCAAAATTTATCAGCACGTTTAAATTTATCGCTAATATTAAAAAGTTCTCGTTTTTTTTTCCCTACAAAATTCTTTCAGTGAGTTAACAGTTTTCTGCCAGTAACAATCGGCCAACGGTTGAAAGATAGTAAAATTTGCATAGAATGACGGTTTTTTTATTCTTTATTAGTTTAGTTAAAAAAATAAACAGGAGGCAGAGCTTGCGATGCAAAAGAAACATAAAGAAACGTTTTAAAAACTACCTATATTTCCTTTTTGAATTATCGTTTGGCTTTTTCCATTGGTGATTTAAAAATAAAAATGTAATAGTTGCAACTTTAAATATTTAATTCATTATTAGTAGAAAAAATAAAATAAACAGGATAAATATGCAATCAGAATTCATTGATGTCAGTACAAAAATAACAGGAACTGAATTATTTCTATTTAATCTTGCTCTATTCCAATTATTTATTCCACTTGATTCCCCGAAAAGTAGATTCCTAATTGATTAAAACTAATCAAAATGTGCATTAAAGGAGAAAAAGCTAAAGCAAATAAAATTCAGTTTTAACATCCTCTTGTAGAATTTGCATAGAACGAGATTTTTTTTTCTTCTTTATTAGTTTAGTTAATAGAATAAACAGGAGGCAGAGCTTGTGGTACAAAAGAAACGTTTTAAAAACTACTTATATTTCCATTTTAAATTATCGTTTGGCTTTTTCCATTGGTGATTTCAAAATAAAAATTTAATAGTTGCAACTTTAAATATTTAATTCATCATTAGTAGAAAAATAAAATAAACAGTATAAATATGCAATCAGAATTCATTGATGTCAGTAGAAAAATGACAGAAACTGAATTATTTCTATTTAATCTTGTTCTATTTCAATTATTTATTCCACTTGATTCTCCGAAAAGATTCCTAATTGATTAAAACTGATCAAAATGTGCATTAAAGGAAAAAAAAAATCTATAGCAAATAAAATTCAGTTTTAACATCCTCTTGTAAAATTTGGAAGATAGAGGTAGGTAATGTTGCTTGTTCAGCGACGAATTGACAACGTGAAACTAGAGGGAAAATCCGGACGTTTAGGTGCATAAATGTTACAAATATTTACCCAATAGTTTTGGAACTATGCTAAAATTTGCTTATAAACTTACTGATCTTTTCAATATTCAATATCCCGAGACTAGCACATTTGGACGATTTTACTCCGGAAAGGGGTGACAGGCAATGAGTAAGAAGAGCACACTTACGGAGTTTTTTGTTAGGTCACGCTAAGTAAAATGTAAATATCGTCCCCTCCACTTTTCACTTTTCCCCTATTTTGGTGAAAATAACTCCGCCTGGCGCATGCGCAAAAGCGCGGAGGGTATCAGAATCAGAGAACATACAATATTTCTATATTTTGAAATGTTTATTGGCGTACATATTTCTTTATACTAATGAAAGTAAACAAGTCTTCTGTAATAAAGTAGAACCCAGCTAATCCGAAATTCCGGTTAATCCGAACCGATTTTATTTTCGAAAATTATATGTAATTGAAAATATTACCTGAAAAGATTTTAAATACACATACTAAAAACAAAAAAAGTACTTTTTCAGCATGCATAATTTTGTACACATTAAAGAGAAACTAATGCAATTCGCCGTAAGATAAGGTCACTTCATACAGGAGCACATCCATTATTCTAATGAAAAGGGGAGACATATTCTCTTTCTATTGCTTTTGAATAAAAGAATTCAAGAGATAATAGTAATGAGCACTTATAACTTACATTTTTTTAGCACACATCTTTTTCTTTCTATTTTTATCGGAATTTCGGGTAATCCAAAATTTTTGTAATCCTGTCAGGCACCGGTCCCAATTAATTCGGATTAGCGGAGCTCTACTGTATTCGAATCCAGACTGCAGATTTAAAATATAGCACCTAATCATCAAAAACTTCAGAGTGAAAACTCGAGATGATCGAATACTTCAAAAATTGAGAGTGAATATGTCCTTCTCATTAAAACTAGCCGGAGAGTTCTCCCCACGACTTTCTCGTGCACAATATGTCGCGTTTTGTCAGTGTCGGCTCGTCAACTCAGAAACAAGCAGTGCTGCAAAAAAACACCTCAAGATAATGTATTTAAAATACAGGGTGTACACAAATGAAGTAACACATTTCAAAAATTAATTTTAACAAAACTAAAAATGTTGGAATTACGAATCTTTTTTTAAATGAGGGCGCAACTCAAAAAGTTTTTTACAGATAGGTAACATGCCATTTCGGTAGTCTAGGGGGTCGTAAATTACTGGAAATCAAAAATTTGGTTAGAGCCAGTGTCTGAGAAAATATTAAAACTGGAAAAAAAAATTAAAGCATGTACTTGTAGGGAATTTTACGTTCTTTAATTTGTTATTTCACATGTAGTGTGAAAACTGAAGAGTTTTCGTGATATTCAAGAAAAACTAAAAAAAGAAACCAGAACACACGCATCGTCTCCTGCTGATCGGTAGCTATTGCGTACGGAATTTTCTCGCTGTAACAAATTTAGAACGGCGTAACGCTCCGTTACCTATCTGAAAAAAACTTTTTAAGATGCGCTCTTATTTTTAAAAAACCCTAGTTCCAACATTTTAAGTTTTTTTTTATTATTATTAATTTTTGAAATATGTAACTTCATTTGTGTACACTCTGTAAAATTTTTCAAAAAAAGTTTTACTTCTAAATAGCTAATTCTAATTATCTGAATTGTGTTTCAGAAAATTATACACGTACAGTCAAACCTGTTTTCGTGCGGTCCTTTTCTATGCTATTTTTTTAACTATTTTTTTTTATGCGGTATATGAATTCCAACATATACCGCATATCCAAAGGTGTTGGCATTATAACACCGACAATTACTCTTTTAAATTTAAAATTACTGAAATTTAGGTTCTCTAACAATGAAATAATGCTGTTTAACGTCTCGCAGTGCTCTGGCGCGAGTTTCATTGTTGGTGACGTCAGAGCGTTACCGGAGGATCTGGGCAATTATATTAATAATGGAAGACGTACTTGCGATTAAACATTTTTGGAAACAAATAAAACGGCTAGAATTTCATTGCAACAAAGAAAAGTATTGTGTCAAATTATGCTTGTAAGTAATTTTATAAAAAATGTAAAAATCATACAAAAGTCGGCAAGGCGGCTAATTAAACATCAATTAAAAAGATAATGATTCGACTTTTAAGATGATGTAAAAAAAATTTAGCGCAATATTTTCGAAAACTACTACGAAAATACTTTGAAATTTACCTGCATTTTTAATTAATTAAAATTATAATTAAATTTTTTTTAATCCCTCTTAAGTGCAAACTCCTGCTCTCTCATGTAAGTTTGTGCCAAATTTGGTAACTCTATACCCATAGTCTGCTCTGTAGAGCGCCAATACACCTATTTGCTTATGTTATTAATAAATCTATTAGTATGTTCGAAATTTTTCTTCTAAAATATAGTTCATAATAAAAATATATTTAGTTTCTCTAGGCATCCTGAATAAAATGTCAGGTTTTTTACGAAGATAACCGCACGAAAACAGGTTTGACTGTTTTGTTTTTTCGTGAGCGACTTCTAATAAAAGAAAACGAATGCTTATTTGAGTAGATGAGTTCCCGTCGGTCAATAAGCGGCGAACGAGAGACAAGCGAAGAAACGTAAATCAAGAGAGCGAAGGCCTTCCTCTGGGGGAGAGAGGAAACAAAAAGTAGCAACCCACAGTTGACCTTACGCCAAAGGTCTGCATCGAATGCAGCCCAAGTCACCACCAAACTCAATGGGAGGAAATATTGGCTTCGTCTTCCGAAGTGTCGCTTAGCTGTTGCGCAGTGAGCGAATTTTGATGCTTGCTTGGGCTGTTTCCCAAACAGCTCCGACTCGTGTATCTCGTGCTTAGTGATGTATTTTCTGTCTTCTTTCTTAATTTTCGCTTTCCTTTTCCTCCATTTTCATTGCTGGTCGAACTTTTCAATGAGATAAAATAACCTAATATGATAAAGAAAACCTGAAAAACAAACATTTAAAATAATTTCTGGGGATTCTGCAGCTCTGCAGCCCTAATGGACGAGAAACCACTGCGTTTTGTGCTTCGTAGTGTAATAAAGAAACAGAGTAGGCATTTTGAATGTTTTTCCTAGTTACATAAAACTAGTGCTTCATGAAAAGTAGACACATAAATGCAAATAAATATAATATACAGTCCCTCAAAAAGTGGACTTTGCCTGTCAACAGTGGGAGTTTGCAGTTTTTTGTAAATATTTCGGTAACTATTATAGATATGCACTTGATTGTTTTTGGATACCGGAGTTATAACGTCTTAGCTTTCCTCTCATGTAAAAATTTTACTATGTTACAATTCACTTTTTTCACAGTCATGTTTAAAATTTTTTTAAATTATTAATTTTTTTATTCATGAATTTTTTCATGACTTCATGTGAAAGATAGTGTTTTTTTAGTGAGTGAAAAAAATTTGAAAAATAAAAGATACTTTCCAAGATACCATCAAAAGTTCCTAAAATTCAATTAGCATCGAAAAGACCATTTTTGGAAACCCTACAACTCTCAAAATTTTAATCGAAAAAAATTGATAGGCGTGATGGGAAAATTTATTTATTTGTTTAAAGAAAAGCACACTACAGAGAAAACTGCAATTACTGTGCTATAAACAAGAAAAACACAAAGAACAAAAGACATAACGAGTAAAAAAAGATTAGCTAGAAAATAAAAATTTGAACACAGAGAATACACAAAGTCATAAAAATTTTGCAAACGTCTATATAATCAAAAATGAAAACACATATCACAAAAACATTAAAACACACTATGAATCTAAAAGTCGTATTTTTTTTAATTAAAAGACCATTTCCAAAAGGCAAGGGTTAAAAAGTCAAAACACGCAAGCACTGAATCCTCTAAAAACACACCAGGAGTTTTAAAGTTTAAAGACGTAAATACATACTTGAGATAAAAATAAATTGCAACACGACGCCAAAAACAGAGTACAAAAATTAAAACCTATAAAAAGCATTTAAAAAAATGGTCGATTACATAAGAACATGGAAGATGAAAACGCATAAAAATCTAAAAAAGTTGTAAAAAGGCAAAATAAAACACATCTTGTATTTAAAAGCTGCAAACATTTCACTTTAAAAGCACCAAGAGACATATTAAAAATGTCAAGTTCATCAGAGAACCTGTTAAAAATTTTATAAAATTTATATAACGAGAACCTGTTAATATAATTAAATTTTGAATATACAGAATTTTTGAATATACATATTTTGAATAGAAAATTCCGAGATAGCTGTTAATTAACTATTTTAATCAGTTTGTTGTTCTGAATAAACCTGTCCTCTTGAGCCATTAACATCGACACTAGTTTTGTGAAGTTTCACTAATATATACCAGAGTTACAGAGGTGTCCCGTTCATTTTGTTGACGACTGTACAATGGATTCGAAAACTGTTGAGCGCAATTTTTGTGTATTGCAAACCACCACCACTTAATTGTTTCGTTCTCAGATCAACTACTGCAAAAACTGTTGTTGTTATTTTCTAGATAAATATATTGATCTTATCAGTTTTCTAAGATATCCGCTAGAAAATTTAACGTATGTTTTTTTCACCTCAGCTGTTGATATCAGAATATCACTGATTACGTTTCATTTTGACATTCCTAATTTATGACTGCATAGTTGAGTTGGTTTTTGGAAGTCATTTATCAAAACAACTTCCCAAGATAAATTTTACGAACTATTTTTAATTTTTACTTAATGTTTTGGAAAAAAAGGAATGTTTTGCTAGGCTTTGCAAATGTCGATACAAAGCATTGCTACTGATATTCTTGGTTGCTTATCGTATTTTTGCATACCGTCAATGTCATATCGTATTTTTGCATACCGTCAACCTGATCTTCAAATTTCGCTTTCAAAGTTTTAAGATAGAACTAGTAATATAAAAAAAATTTTAAGTCAATTCCTACTTAGATGATTCGAGATATAATGAAAAATGTACTGCGCATGCGCAAAAATATGGCTAAAATATGGGGGTGCTTCGATGATCCCATGGGCCATCCATATACCCAAGAACCAAGTCTGCAATGTTAATAGTTTTCGAGATATAATGAAAAACGTACTGCACATGCGTCATGCAAAATATGAAATGTCAGACAGACAGACAGACACACAAGAAAGCGAATTAATATTGCATTGTCATCTAGTTGTGAGCTATGTTTAAAGTTTCAAGTCTCCAGCTCATCGGGAAGTTAGTTTAAAATCGATTGCAAAATTTGAACAAGATATAGGGAGAGTGTGAACTAATAGTAGGGATTGAAAAAAATCAAAATTATAATATTATCCTTCCAAAATGCACCAGTATCCTTCCAAAGTTCTGAGGATGGCACATCAGTTGAAAGGCGAGATAAATCTGGTTTTTTTGAAGAAAATCCAAATACTAAGTCTTTTTGACTTTGATTTGTCATTTTTAGAAGGAATATAAATACAACATATAAAGGGAGAAATCTCCTACCCTTGCCAACTAAAATGGCAAAGAATACTGCCATGTTCAAGAAAGTATTAAGTATGAAAGTACTCGGTGTAGATGTTTCGGTAAATGTGAAGTTTACGGTATCCACCTGTTTCTCGCCAATTTTTCTTGCGCAATTTCATGTACCGTCGCCAAATACTGTTTCGGATGCGCAGTGCGCTTTTTATTGCTCTCTTGCGCATGCATTACCTGAAAACGAGAGATTGAGCACCCAATACCTGCGGCATTTCAAGTGTGTATCGGGCAAATTTTTTTAACTTAAAGAAACTATAGCGACTTCGCTTTCAGCATAGCAGGAAACTAGTGGCTTCGCTTTTTCAATGAGTGTTAGGAATCTAGGTTGTTTTTTTTTAATTCCGAAAACTAGAATTTCCGCACGCAATGCCTGCTTCGGCATTTCAAGCGTTGTACCGGGCATATTTATTAACTTAAAAAATAACATTGGCTTCGCTTTCAGCATAGAGGAATACTCGTAGCTTCGCTTTTTCATTGAGGAACGAAACACACGGAATAACATTCTTGGTACTGAACCGATATTCAATCCGAAGAATTCCATACGAAATGTTATTCAAATTCGAATTTATCGACCAATGGCATCGAAGAGTTGAACAAAACAGTCCAATCGGAACGTGGCGCAATATAGCCTGATAAACAAACCACCGATGAAAATATCAGTTTGTGCGCATGCGCGCTTGTCACTCGTTAAAAACATCTAGACGCATCCAAAACAAGTGTCCGCTCATCGCCGTTCTTGGCGGCGAAGAGTTGGCGATCCTAAGATTAACGAAGTAAGTGTGTACCATAAATTCTACATAAACCGTTGTTTCAATATGTCTGCGGCTAAAAAATGTATGTAACCACTTAGAAATTTTCCCTTCTTTAAAATAAATCCTTTTTTAACGCCAGTTAATTTTTAATTATGAACGAATTACTTCTACTTCAATCCTTTGATAAAAACACTTCTACTTTAATTTAGACTCGCAAGAGTAGCATTGTTTCTCGATAAAATCACAAAAACCGGTGAAACGGGATTTCTCACTTTTTACTTTCTCGTATACGAAGTATACAAAGAGAAAGTATTGTAATCGTCAAAACAATTCGAACTCGAGATTTTGACGAATCTCCACGTTTTAGACCTCCCTGATTCCGAAAAACACAATTTTGGAATTATGTCTGTCTGTGAACACGATAACTCGAAAACTATTAGAGCTACGGGGATGAAATTTGGTATGTGAACTTGACACATAATTTGTAGGTTTCCATCCAATTTTGGACAAAATCCGTCCGCGGAAAGTCTGTATGTCCGCGGTCATGTGAACGCTATAACTCAAAAACCTGAAAAGCTAGATGGATAAAAATTTCATACACAGTTCTATCGTTATGAATTTAGGTCCGTATAAAATTTTGGGCCAAATCCGTCACCGGGTTGACTGTTTGTCGGTCTGTATAATCGCATCTCCAACGAATCCGCTATCTCCACGCGCATGCGTACAGGACGCAATCTTCTGTACACGATATTTATTGACTCCTGCTTGGCGCTTTTTTCATCCGATTCTCCATGCGCATGCGTACTGGTAGCAATCTGTGCACGTGGAAGGATTATGCGACTTGTCCTTGAGCCAGCAAGAGTAGAAATCGGTACGCATTTAATCGTAACGCATCTCTTTGAATTTGATTCTTTACCTAAATATTTTCTGATAGTCGTTGGATCCTGGGTTACAATAGGTTCGAATTTTTTTATCCACGTGGGGGGGGGAGGAGAACAGCACCTTTTTCGAGAAGTATACGAGAAAGTTTAGGGGAGACCACTCCCGCTGGTTACTAAAGGGCTTTGGGGTTAAATTGACTCGTGCGTGTGCTACGTTTCAGATTAATTTAACGTTATGACTATGACTGCGTACGAATGTGCGCGACGAGAAGAAAAGAACACAGAAAAGGAGAAAAAAAAGTATATAAATTCAACTTTCCTTTCTCTTGTTAAAAATCGCATTTGTGTCTTCAATACAAGTTATTTGTACGAAAAAATATTCTTGTACTTTGACCATATTTTATTTTTGTGCGGATAGCCAATAAAATAAGGAATAAGTATGTCACAATTTGGAGTCAAAATGACCCCACGCGTGTGCTAATGTTCCGAAAATGGGTGCATGTGCTGAATGGTTAAGCGTAATTCTTTACCCCTGAACATGGCTTTATTATTTCAATAATCTTTTAAAAATATGTATCATTGAGTACTCTGCAACTAATTTGATTATGCCTCCTTCTGAAATAAACTGTTTTGGACTTAAACGACTGCATCTTTTTTAAATTAGAATAAACACAACATCAGGAGAAAGGATCTTTCATGTATATATTAGAAGTTTTTGTTCCTTATTATAAGTATATTACTTATAGGAAGTCTGCATATTAAAATGATTCTCTGAAATGGGAAGGGCGACCGCCAGGTGGAGCTGTTTGTCAGTGAATTAAGTAAACGAAAAGAATGCAACAGATAAGATGCGCAAATCAGGTTTAATTGGGTTCAGATTCACAATACTACGAAAACCGAACAACGCAGTTGCAGGAATAACAATATGCGAAGCGTCTATAGCTTCATGTGGCAAGTTTTGACGTAAAGTTACGTCCCTCCATAGTGGTCTAATCGGGTGTCGGGAAAGGGTAAAATTATGACGCTTTTCGTGGTAAAGTTAAACGCTTATAGCTCCGCAACCAAATAACTTAGAGAGTGCGTTTTAGTTTCATTTAACAGAGAAAGGTGGACATTGAAGATTGCGAAAAGAATTTTAGAATTTCGAATTACGGTTTATTCACGGTCGAGCTACAAAATTGGTAAAAATCACGAAGAATTTTGATGACGTCACAGCGACCGATGCGAGCGCACGCATCTGTTGTGAGCGATACATTAGATGGATTTTAACAGATTAATAATGAATTCATTTCAGATTAATTCATTTAACAGAGGAAAGTCATAGAGCATAGGTCACATAGAGCTACTTTAGTCACAGAAAGTCACAGTTAAGTAATCGATTAATTAAATGCCCTTAATTAATTATTATCAACAATTGTCGATTTAATTGAGCTGTCCTTTCCATCGATTTAATTGAGTTCAGTTGGATTTAGTTACATTTAATATTCAGGAAAAAATTATGACGCTTTTCGTGGTAAAGTTAAACGCTTATAGCTCCGCAACAAAATAACATAGAGAGTGCGTTTTAGTTTCATTTAACAGAGAAAGGTGGGCATTGAAGATTGCGAAAAGAATTTTAGAATTTGGAATTACGGTTTAGTCACGGTCGAGCTACAAAGTTGGTGAAAATCACGAAGAATTTTGATGACGTCACAGCGACCGATGCGCGCGCACGCACGCAGTGACCAACCTAGCTTCCCGCGCTTTCTCATACCTAACTGTCTGGCTGCCTCAGTCGCTTGCTACAGTCGATTGTGAGCGGTGTATGACCTGGATTTTGTCTCTTGCATTTGCCCCGAAGGGTCGCAGGTTCGAAATCCGATTCCACTGAAGATCCGCCGTCTATGGGGCCTGTTGCACGCTAA
>BGPR01053581.1:0-10375 GCA_013235015.1 Araneus ventricosus | reverse complement strand
GGATTTCATTACAGGAACAAAATGTTTCCGAATGGTTCCAAATCGGGTTTAAAAATTATTACAATTTACGAAAACATTGTAAGGAAATGTAATTGCGGTCACTGGAAGGTAAATTTTTTTGAATTTTAAGACGGCGTAAAAAGAGGATTTTGTGAGATATTATGCTCCGAAGTTATTGCGGAAAACCGTTAAAATTTCTACTGATTTTTAATTAATTAAAATTCTAATTCAAACTTCTAAAATTCCTTTTTTGGTGAGCACTTGCTACCCAAAAGAGCAATTACTTGTAAAATTTCCAGTTCCTGAGCCTCGTGGTCTGCCAGATTTCGTGATGAATCAGTCATCAGTTAATTGTATTTTCCTTTTATATGTAGAGTTGCTGCATTTTTGCCATAAAGATGAAAACTGCTATACACACTTATTTAATTTCGCCGAATTCGTTGACACAAACAGATTGGCCATGTATTAAAGGCTGCAAGTGGACAGAAATAATATAAAACACATAATATTTTATTTTATTCTGTCCAATTACAGTCTTTTATACCTTGCCAATCTGTCTGATAAAAATGTTCTCGAATTCATTGTCATATGTATTAAACAAATTGACAAGGTATTAAAGGCTGCAAGTGGACAGAAATAATATAAAATAAAATATATAAAAATAAGTAAGTTCAGGAAGCAAATAGCGGAAGGAATAGCGGATTTGATTTTTTAGAAAGAAAAAAATCAAAGACCTTACAGCACTTTGGCACGTTTGGGTGATGTAAGCTGCAAAAACTTTGTTCTAGTTCAAAGTCATTGTCAGCATGTTCCTCCAAAAGTTCTTCAAATGCTTCATCATTAGAAAAAATTACGTTAACATCCAATTTTGGCTCATTATTATTGTCTTCTGGTGCATTGGTGCACGATGCACCCTGCAATTGAAGCTAATCGGAGAACATTTCATTCCTTGCTCCTACAACCACAAGCATTCTGACATTCCTTGGAACATTTGCAGTCTTTTCTGTTAAGCAAATCTGGTGAGGCTTGTCAGGCTGTTGATGTAGCAGAGAGCAACCCATGCTTTGTTGCCTTGCAATCCCATTGAATTGGGTCTCAGCCCATGATCAATCCACAAATTAACCTGAAGAAATAACCTTCATGAATATACTCGAGCAGTTTCTTCAGTAGGAGGAAGAGTATCCAAGCTGAAATTACTTTGTAGTACTAGGGATTTAGTGAATGTTGTAAGGCGAGTTTCATTTCGTGAATATGATTGAAGAGAGGATCCAGCATACAAAGTTGAAATGATTTTCTCACCCCAGGTAGTAACTACTCCATGATTGTTTTTAAGTACTTCGGTTGCCCTTTGTTTTTCTGCATCTTTATCAAGAAGTTTGGCGAATTTCATTTTCCGTTGTCTGAAAATGGCTGGAGTCGATTCGCATCCACTGAAGACGTGTAGAAAATTATCTTTTACTTTTTTTGACATCTTGAAATGTGCTGGGGAATAGAAGATGGTCTCTGTTTTTCCTTTTTTGGGCTTCATCAAAAACAATCTATTACTATCTGGAGATAAAGCAGTAAGGATCTCTCAGAGGTCTATGTCTTTTCCTATAATAATCACATAATCAGAATGACAAGCACCTTCCATATCCTTACTGACGTTTGCTGCGGCAGCATCCTCTACAGCTTGCTCAACAGTGATGTTTTCAACAACAAATTTTGAATCAGCATTGAGATGAGACGTTTTTAATTTCCTTCGTAACAAGGGAATTTTTCTTTTGGCATATCCATTAGCATTAATTCATCAACTCAACGTTCGCTGCTATGTACTTGTTTCTTCTACAGAAGCCTTTGGCATATTTCGTACTCTTTTCTATCGTTTCATCTGGACACCCATCAAATATTGCGATTGATCGTGTGCCAAAATGTTTTGTTTCATATTCCACGCACTTATTAAGGATTGGGGAGAGCTTCTCTCTCAATTCCCATGCTACTCGGTAGAGAAGAAACCTCCATCAATCACATGTCAAGAGCACGCAGAATTCTGTAATGCGTTCTTGCAACACTTCGATTGTATTTTTGTTCGTGATGTCCACATCTATATTGGCTTAAATTTAAGAATAAATGTTGCGTTTGTGATACGAAGCGAGCAATTTTCTGAAGTCGGCTTAAATATGATGAAATTTGACAACACAATAGATATTAGTTAAAGTTTCTAAGTAAATCGTAGTTGTTGAATAAAAGACTTCTGAAAAGCATTCAGGGTCTCAGAAACAACAAACGCAGCGTAAGAGAGATACTAGCTGCGTGGTTAGGCGATGCACCGGCTATCTCCAATAATGCGCCATTCTCTGGCGCAACTATTCAAGTGGTATAGATATTAAATATCAAGTATTAACTAGAAAAAACAAAAAATTTTAACTTTTTTAATTCCTAATGATTTCTTGTTTCCGCCATTAACAAATTTATTTCGCGTACCCCCAAATGGTCCTTTGCGTAACCCCAGGGGTACGCGTACCACAGGTTTGGAACCTCTGGTCTATCTGATTCCGGAATTATTTTTTGTCTGACTTTTGTACGAAAGGAAAGAAATAACCCAGCTAAAATCGGGATTGCTGTGCGGCCCGGCGATGCACGGTCCATCTCGAATAATGCGTCATTCTCTGGCGGAGAGAACTGAGGTCACGTACACATGCCCAACATTCTCTCCTAAATAAATAAGGAGAAAAGAGCGATTCAAACATTCCGTCCGTGAAAACGCCTCGAAATCGACTTATTTTTAAACATTCGCAAGAAATACAAAAAAAAATCGTCATTTTTTAGTTTTCGTAAAAATCGTATTTTTCTTATCTGACTTTAGCGCGGAGGGAAGGAAATAACCCGGCGTTGCTCGGGATCCATTTTTTTCATATGATCTCCTCCAGTTTATTTTTCTACAAATATATTGTCTTTTTTTCTAGAAATATTTCCTTTGAATCCTATATTGTTTAATTAAAACTTTCAAATCAAGTCTTTTTATTACCTTAAAACAATATGGTTTGAAGGAAAATGCGAGAGGTTTGGAAAAAAGAAATTTATTTTAAACAATAAACCGTATAATAATTAATAAAATTTTAAAATGAACCATTACACTTCCAAAGTTCAGAAATTAAAACATGATATTAAAACCAACTCTGACTCCAGCATTATTTTTAACCGACTCTGACTTCTCCAAAAAAGGCCGACTTTTCGACTCTCCACCCCTGATGTAATTAAAAAAATATAACTACCATTTATTCGAACTGAAGTATATACGCATGAAGCAAGATGCACTGTATATATTAAATCTCAAAGTAAAATCTCACGGAAAACAACATTTTTTAGTAAAAGCCCTATTTGAGTGATTTAATTTTCCCTATTTCTTTACATCAATTACCAAAACACTCACACAACGCTATTCACATTGACTTGTTGCATTGTTTAGGTTTCCATATTGCATTATTGTGTTCAAGTTTTGGACAATGAAAGAGAAACACCCAATTAAATATTCGTTTAAGCAATGAAACGGTTTGAATTGCGCTGAAACAATGAAAAGTATTGTAAATTAGTTTTTAATTAATCTCTTTTTTACTAATTAAGATTTCGGAATTTAAATTGCAAAAATGGATTCCTTGGATTATTCTCCATCTTTTGGTACTTTCCGCGCGTTTCTCCGGTCAGCGGTTCATGAGAAGGTAGCCTCATATACATGCATACATACACGTCGAATTTTATTAGTGTATATATTCGACAAGAGAGGCTCCGATAAACTAAACACTCGCACTCTTCATTTCAGAAATTTTTGGATAATTTTACTCCGCAGTGAGTAAGAACACTTTTCTGGAGTTCTTTATTAAGCGCGTTTTCCTTAAAGAACTGATCTTAAAAGAGGATGAGCTTAATACTCTCAAATGTTTCATTTTATACTGTTTCATGTCCGAAATAGCGGTAATTTTCATATGATGGGTTTTACATCACAAAAAATGAGGTCAAAGATTCAAAATACACTACTTTTGTCACAAATGCTGCAGAAATTATATCTTATGTACTAACAATGTGCCTATACAACTTTATCTAATTTCAAAAATGAAGTACTATTCGACGCAGAATTTTAAGAACTTTAACATTTACAAAGGCTAAATTTTTGAGAAATGTGTCAGTTCTGAGTTATTGTCGAAAGACGGAGAAAAGTCCGACAATTTCGAGGATTTCGGGACACCCCACCTGAAGCACCAGCTGAAAATTGGTGCAAACTGCAAATAACCCTTTGTACATGTAAATAAAGATATTAAAACAGTTTTCATCTTTCCTCGAATTAAAGGGAGGTATTGTCATTTTTGGTCTTAGTTTCTACACTGTAAAAAAAATCCCGTAAAATTTACGGTTTTAAACTGGCAGCTGGGTTGGTTGTGCAAAACCGTAAAAGTTACGAAGTAAATCCGCATGGCACAACGGTTTTTTACCATACAGGAACAAGTTTTTCCCGTAAAAGTTACGAAGTAAATCCGTAGTCACAACGGTTTTTTACCGTATGAAATCAAGTTTTCTCCGTAAAAATTAAGTCAACGAAGTAAGTGACGTCATCGACTGAGTTGAGTTGTTTTTCTCCTTCTGTTCGAGTTGAGTTGAAATGTGCTGATGTATATTATCAATTAGGAATATTTTTAATCAAGGCTTAATTATTAATTTCAATTAGTTTAATTATATAATTTTTAATTTAACCTACTTGGACGATTTCGATGCAAGATGGTGACAAAACTTCTAACACCTCCGAGCCGGGGATCGAAACCGCGTTCATAGAAATAAAATGCAGTCGCTCTAACCACTAGACCACCGGAGACTTCATAAAATGAAGTAAAAATAATCTATTTGAGTTTTAAAATCACTATAGCTCTAGTGGCGCCACCTAGTGGTGTAAATATCAACTATTGCCAGAACACGTATTTTAAGGTTAGCTTTCATGAGTGACAACAGGTTACTGCAACATGTGTAAACAATAGCGGAGATGGAACCCTATTAAAAACATGAAATGAACGCAATAAAATTACATTTAAGAAAAGGGAAAGTTATCGTACGGAAAACAATACCGTATGACGAAAAATAGAATTTGAACTGACGGTTTTAAACCGTTTATGGCTGGAGCGGAAAACGGTGAAAAACCGTTTTGTCAACAAAACAGCTTTAAACCGTCAAATATACGGAAAAAGTCCGGGAAAAAAACTGATATTTTTTACAGTGTAGGCCTAATCGGTGTTGCCTTTGATTTGTGACCGACGGACGCGTCGTCTTGTCAACCCATGTAAAGTACCGAAATTCAGCCTTTCGTATTTGTTATCTAAATTTACATCGGCGTAGTGGCATCGTCTTTTGAGCCATAAAATCCCGATCTTCTTATCGCGATTCTAGTTAAGGAACTGATGATGAACTGAGTGACCGCGACGTAATTCCCTTAACGCGCAAATTTAAAGCCAGTCTGAAGTTCCACATTTCTGACTGCATCAGAACTGGATCGAATTGCGTGCTTTTCGTTTCGATTTTCGTGAGTAATATTTGTTAGCGTTAAGCTCTTGCAACTGCTCTTTTTAAAAAGTGTCTTATCCTCTTTCTTATTTCTCATCTTCTTATTTAAATGCTTTCTACAAATTTAATATCTTGTAGAGAGAGATAATGCATTTTATGAACTTTAATTATTGACGTTAATCCATTACTACCCAAGGCACATTTTTTCAATAATATCTTAACTGGAAATTGATAAAAAAAAATTAACTCCTGAAACATTTATGTTTTAGTGCCCGAAGCCTAGTGTCCTTATTTAAGCGAAGTCCTATTAATGCAAAAAATTATCAAAAAAAGAGATAAAACTTATCCGTTTCTTGTTTCGAAATGTTTTCTGCTAATTTAGCAACTTGTAGAAAAACATAACATAGTCCATGAATTGTAAATATTGTCATTGTCGAATAATTGTCATAGTCATTTGTATTATAGAATGAATTGTCATAGTCATAAAATGTAAAAATGTCTAAGTCGTATTTTTTCAATAATATCTTGTTTACATGTCCTAAAATTAACTGGAAAATTAATTTTTAAAAATCCAGCTTGAAAAATTTATGTTTTAGTGCCGTCGTAAGCCTAGTCTCCCTATTTCAGCAAAATCCTATTAACGCAAAAAATAATAATAATAAATAACGTATCAAAATCTAAAATTATATGAAACTCCAAGAAGGAAATATCTTCTTACATTTTTATTTACTGATACATTTGTTAAATACAAGTAAAATAATTCAGCAAACCTAAAATTTTTTTCTCATTGCAAAATGGTTTGAGTGGTAAAAGATGTTCACATCCCCTCATATGTATGCATGCCACTGTAACCCTTAGCATGCGGTATATTTTTCGTCCATTTTTAGTCAAAATTTAATTTATTGTTGCAAAATGCTTCAAACAGCTAATCTTTTCCTCTAAGTGAATTTCGCTCTAAGTATGTGTTGTGTGATTTCTTGAACTTTTTATGTTTTCTTGCCAGGGAATCTACTCCAAAGGTAGGAAAAAAATTTATTTTTCTGAACTGTATTAAGTTTTGATGTTGTTTAGCATTGTTTTTGTGTAACCACTTGTTTTAAGTGAAAAGGCTCTCGGGACAGGTTGATACAATCGACTTCGGGGCACATTGATACGCGTCTCCTGTGTGTGTCAATGTTCCTTAACAGCAACAATTTTGCAAAATCGTCTTCATAAACGAAAAAAATGAACTATCTATGAGAAACACGCAATTAAGTATTTGTTTAAACAATGAAAACGGTTTGAATTTCATTGAAAAAATGAAAAGTATGGTTATAAATTGAAATTAAAATATTTTTAAGAATTTATTAAAATTGGAGAAAAAAATTATACAGAAACTTAACATCATCAAAAAGATATTTCTTTGCATTTTCAGATGGAGTAAAAATTATTTTTGTGCTATATTATTTTCGTAAGTCATCAAGGAAGAATGCGAAAATTTCCCTTAATTTTTAATTAATTAAATTCGAGGTACACATTCCCTCCCTCCAAAGTATTCTTACACACAAACGCATTCTTCTTTATTATTTGTAGAAATAAATTATTTTCTGATGCATTATTGTTTCATTTTTTCTGTCTCTTTAAAAATGTTGAATTTTGAATAAAATAAAAGATTTTTTATTTTGTTAATCTTTTAAACCTTGATTTGGAATACAAAGTTTATTGATGAAACAAATTTTGTTTTGATCCCACACCATCCACATCCATTATTTTCGATATTTCCGTGTGTATCAATGTATCAGGAATCAGAGTATGGAGCAGATTGGTACAAATCCATTTTTAGGGAAAATGTGTAATAAGTATTTTATTATGTCATTTATGTACAAATCCCGACTGAAATCCTATATTAGATTAACAAATGTATAAATATAGGGTATTAGTCCTAATTATTACCGTTGGTAAAATTATATTTTAGCTTTCCAAAAAAAAGTGTATCAATGTCCCCGCATTCCCCCTATTTATACTTTCGACTTTAACTTGGAAAATACAAATACTACAAATCAGTCGAAAGCTTAGTACTGTTCAACAACGGATTCCGAGACTACCACTTTTGGACGATGTTGGTCAATAAGTCATATGAGCGCATTTCCGGAGTTCTTTGTTAGTTCACGCTCAGTAAAATGAAAACATCACCCTTCCATTCTTCACTTCCCCCTATTTTGATGAAAATAACTCAGCCGGCACATGCGCAAAATCGCGGAGGGTTTCCGAATCCGTTGATAAACAATACTTGATGCCGTCTATTGAATATAAAAGAAAAGAAAACTTAAAAATAGCTTTTGTAAAATTTATGTTGAAAAATAATTCCTTTGAATTTGTTATGCAATTTCAGTCGAGTCCTTGAAACGGAGTGGGGCGGGGATTTGTTTATCTGAAATTCATTGCTCACTATGATAAACTGCCTACGATTCAATTAGTCGTAAGTATTGACTTAATGATAGATAAACAAGATCATTAATAACTAGTTAGTTAAACAAATTGGAAAGGGAGTATTGTTAAAACGGGTATGAGCTTCAAGAATTGCTTATGCAGGGTGACCCAAAAAAGTGCAACAAGCATTTATTTCCTTAAATATTGCACTTAGACATATACTTCCAATTACAAAGTTTCCTCAAATTTGTGGGAATTTGTGTGAAAACACTTTTGTTTCTGTGAAAGTTGAAAATAAAAAGATAAAATTAAATTTTTATACCTTCCCCATAGAGTAAAAGTGTCAATGAGTAAAACACTGACACGCATCTATTCATAAACTAAGATTCACGATTCTATCGACGAAAGTTTCAGATATATATTAATTTCTAAATTTAAGCGTTTACAGACCGAATTCATATCCGGATTAATTTTTAATTACTTTTTTGAATATTTCACATCCTATTGCTTTAGTTTAAAGGTATCAATCATTAAAATATGATTAAAATATTTTTTTATATATGTGTTTTTAATGTTCCCAATTGGAAACATTGACCACTTCTGATTAAGCTCATTACAAACAAATGGATTACAGTAAAGATCAGACTGAATAACAAAGCAAAGTATTGTAAAAATTATTTTTATAATTGAAAAAAGATACGAATTCAAATGAAAATTTATCAATTTAAATGAATAAAAAATATATTTTGCACAAAAAATGTAGAAAATATTTTTTTAAATTGTATCCTATGAAGCTCCGGGAAGTACTTCTAATACAATCCCCTTTTTTGCATTCATTGTAATGTAATCTTGTTTCTTCCCCACATTATGCATATTTACGTGAGTTGTTTCAATAAGGCAATGGCCATCACTCTTCCGCTGTGATGCACACCTGTAACTTTTGGTCGTGTTTGAGATCCATCCTTTTTTGCCCCAGTTTGTTAAAAGCTAATTGTACCCTCTCGACAAAACTCCAGATGAGACAGTTGGTTACGTTTCTTGTGAGTTTCTGTATGCAATAGTCATCCAGAAACGACAACTATATTCAGTACATTTTGCAAATAAAATATACCACCGTTTATTTTTGCGAAGTTGTGACGGTAGTTTCTCACAATTTATGTAACTGATCAACCACAGCCAACCGAAAATCAAATTTATGAACGAAATTTCGTTATCCTGTGAGTACCTTTTTCTTCTGTGCATAAGATTCTGTGATTAGGTGGATTGTATGATGAAAATATTTATTAGAAGAAACAATCACTACAGAATTTTCATTCATACATTTCATTTTTAGATAATTTTCATTAATAATTAATTTTTTTAATTCATACATAATTTTCATTTGTACATAAATGATTATCCGATACATATAATAATTCTATCCCAACCCCCAGATTACAGATAAAAATGAATTATTTTCGCCAGAATTAAAGCATTAACCTTTTAACAACCGAGGGGGATTTTCTTTCCTGAATTATAAGAGAATTGTCCTTTCCATTTCCCTTCACTACAGAGAAATTCCTTCTTTCACAGAGTAGTCACGACTGACTAGTGTTCCCAATTGTGAACACGGAAATTTAATGAATGATAGCAAATGCGTTTCTTATTTATATAATTATATTTTATATGTTATTGGTAACATGGACATTTTTAACTATGTGTACCGATTTTTAGAAATTTTGGATCGTTTCTTAATTTTTTAGGAATTCTTATGTTAAGCACAAATTAAAATGTAAAAAAAGCCCATTTTTAGGAGTTTCTGTATATTACCCATTTTATATATAAAGCATAATTTCTATATAAAAAATAAGCTTTACTTTCAATTATAATTAAGAATTTTTTCAAAGCAATCTGAACGATATTTTATTTTTAAATGGATTTTCAATTCGATGTTCCCAATTGGGAACATTAGCATAAACGGTTAAAAAGTGGATTCCAACAAATTTGTACGGAGATGGTTATTCCAAAAATGCAATTTTATTGAACATTGAAAAACTGCTAAATACAAATATTTGTCTAGTAGTATATCATCTAATCATAAATGGATTGAAAAAATTCCCAATGGTTCATACTCTTACTTAATTTCATTGTCAGATAGTTGCAGCTATCATCTTGCTAAAGGATGGAAGGAAAACTTAACAGCATGAAGATTTAAGGCATAACAGGAAAATGCATAATATCGAATAATAATATTAAATTATTTGCTCTCAGTGATGTGCTCATTATTAAGCTTTACCTAAAGGCAGTGGCGACTAGTTCTTTACAGCTGCAGAGTTGAAGAACTTCACTAAAATTATTTTAAAATTTCGTATTTTTGTTTTTATTCTTATTTGCTTACTTCTCAGCTCTCAGAGTTCGATTATCATCGAAAAAAGATAGAAGTGAGAAAGTGAATGAAAAAGTA
>BGPR01053579.1:0-10376 GCA_013235015.1 Araneus ventricosus | reverse complement strand
GCTGTCAAAATAAAGCATTTTAATAATAACTGTTTTGAGCTAAATATCTGTACATGGCCAAATTTTAGAGCAAAAATTTACAGGTGAGAATACTTGCAAAAGAACTATATCGTTACCGGCTCGTCAGCTCAGAAATTAGCAGTGCTGCAAAAATTTTCGCTGGTTCTGGATTTTTGAACAATGTTCAAATCCGGCATAATGCGACCTGCATTTTTTATATTCAATTTTTCGTTTAGCGAAAGCTGTGAAAATACGATTTTCTGAAGGTCTACAGCGTTCAGCTTTTCTTAGAAACCTCTAATAACAATGATCGATATCTCCTTATAAAAATTTTAACTCAATAATATTTTAGAAGATTTATCTTCAAGTTTGTTTTCGAAAAAATGAAACGAAAGCAATAGAAAACTTATATTCAATAAGCCAGACACGTTTCTGTCGTGGCAACATGAGGTCTCATGTTCCAACCAGATGTGAAAAAAATTCAGAAATATTCGTTATTGGTTGCGAAAAATTCATTTGAATCTTCCTCTTTGAAATTTAAAAAAATTGAGATAGGAGGTGTTGCTTGTTAAGCGACGGTATGCTTTTGCAATAATTTAAAATCTGCTAAATAGATTTTAAAAAAGGAGGCAAAAGCATCAACTGAAATATTCACAACAATTGCAACTGAAAGCGGAAACTATGAAAAAAAAATAAAACAGGAAAGACAGCGTACTTAAAAGTAAAGAAATAAAGAAACTGATAAAAATTAAGTAAGGAAGAGAATGTTTCACACAGTGTCCATTACAGAAGTTTCACTTCAACTGTGCGGGGCATACACTATTCTTTTTTCACAACCCGGTCGTATTTTTTCCCGACATTTGAAAACAAATACATAAATTTGATTTCATATTTTATCTTAGTGATAAGAGAATACGGGATAACACAGATTAAAGATGAATATCAAGATGTCTTTCAGGTGAAAAGCGTGACTTCAACTTATGATAATAAATACCCTAATCAATGAATACGTTGTGCTCACGAAACGCACGTTGTTTCTTCCACTGTGACTCTGCTAACTTTGCTATCGTTTGCAAGGTCAGAATTTTTAGGGGGAAGTTTCGATTAAATGATCATAAGCTTTTGTAGTCACAGGATGTGTTCCAAAAGTTAAACGCCACGTTTTGCTTGTGAGCTACAATTAAATAAAAAAAACCGCTGCAATCGTTAATAATTAAATTTTTTAAGATACTTTTAAAACAGACAAACGAAATTTTTGTTTAGTGTCTTTAAAAATATTCGTAGATTGAAGACAATAGTTAATTGAAACAAATTAAGAACAAAAATTATCATGCAAAATCTATATTTTGGCGCAGAACAGATTCAAAATTGTTCGCAATTTGAACTTTAAAATTTCACAGGCTTAAAACAGAGACAAATATCATATTATTAAAGACAGATTCTACGATGAAAAAATTATCTATTTCTCTTCTGAAGAGTTTCAAATAATCTGTTCTCTCTTTGAATGGAAATCATGCTCCTAAATCCACACCAGTGTTCATTTAGTTTCGTGTTCAGAGGGTCGCGGGTCCCTCGATTGCAAGGAAGAACTACCGTGTACACGGACCTGGTCTGGGCCTCCTAGAGAGAAAAACTAGTTTTATGGGCCTGGAACTACAAGTCTTTCCGCCATTAAGTTCACCCGCTAAACGATGGTCCGGTGTTGTAAAATGGTAGAGCTAATTTGATGAAAATAAATGTCATTAGTTTAGAATAATTGGTCTCTGATTTTTTTTCACTACCTTAATGACACTGATGGAGGTAACCATTTGAAGTAACCTGGGTTAATATAAAAACATAACATCTAATTATATATTAAATACACAACTAAAACTAACATCCTTATAAATTTATTTGGTATTGAATATGGAGATTATCTTAAGGATAAATTAGGAACTAAAATTAAGTTACGGTTGCACCTTATGCTTGTTGCTAAGATGCTTCATTAAGTGGAAATATTTAATTAATGATTTGTGAAATGTTTGGTGTTTACTTGATTTAATGATATGAGATTTAAGATTGTTTATCATGTGTAGAGATCCATCTTGAATAATAATTAGTAGATAATTAGAGTGTCAGTAAAGCAACAGGAGTAATGTCATTTAAGATACTTAAGTTACTGAAAGAGACTAAAAGGTGTAATCAGAAATATTTTAAAACTTCATAAATTATACATCTGATAATAACATCAAATATAAAAGGATTAATTCATCTTTAAATTCATTACAACACCGGTTTCTGCGTTGATCGGTTGTTTACCATAGCACACCATAATGACCACTCGCATGGTTTGGTCTCGCGAGCTCTTTTTGAGATTAAATACTGTTTAAATATTCTTATTTTACAAATGGATTACCCAGAACAGAATACAGTATCATCCCAGAGATTCACGTGAGTACTTATTTCTCTTTATTAGCTGTATTTTTCCGAGTTATACCTGTTTAGTTTCAAGTACATATTAAGCCTAAATGCCAGACTGTAGAGAGAAGGCATTTGATGCTTGAAATAATTCGGCTTTTTTAAATATTAATATATAAATACTTTGCTTAGCGCATATTTCTTTCCATGTTTTGGATTTATAAAAAAAAAATCTGTCTGGTCTTCTTGTATTTGTAGGTGTTAAAGTTTTTGTCGAATAGTATTCGCAGGAAATGTTTCACTTTTTATAATAATTGTATTAAATTCCGATTATGTTATAACTCGGAAAATATTACTAATAAAGAGAAATAAATTCTCATAAGTACTCACATGAATCCTAAGGATGATAATGTATTCTGTTTTTTCCTATCCATTTTAAAAATAAATGTATAAAAAGCAAAAGCTTAGAAACAATAATTTCATTATTTTTGATAAATGCAACTGCTGCTAAATATAAGTAGGAGTTATTGCAACATTTCATAAAATTTTGGCAGGAGTTCTTATATTAGTTAATTTTTCTTCAAAAATTTCTTTTATATTTTACAGATAATTAAAACTTCCAATTTATGATATTCAAGTTCTTAAATATTAGAACTATTATTGATTGATTGTTGAAATTGCAAATTAAATCAGTTATTAAATGTGTGAAAGATTTTTTATGACATCATTAAATGTTTCTGAGTTCCAGGGCGAGCAATTAGAAAATTTTTATTTTGAAAAAGTGTATTGAATGATAAATTCATAAAAAAAATGTTTATATTTCAAGACAAAATAAATGAATAAACTGGGAAAACCAACCTCAGAAATATTTTGTTCATTTGAACACACATTTAAGCAATTATAGATAACTAACTCTAAAAAGGCAATTCTAAAATAAATAGAGGAAAAAAAGGCGCCTCTAGTGTTTTCTCGGAAACTCCGACTTTTTTACTTTTTTATTTATTTTATTTTTAATTACTTGATACGTTGCTCTCTTAATTTCACATTGAAGTAATGATGTTTCCAAAATTTTGGCTTCGTTATGGAAATGGTGGCTAATATGCTATTGCTTTGAAAATGGTTTAAAAATATTTAAACCAAAGAAATTATTATTACTTAAAAGGTTTTAAAATTATTCTGTATAAAGAATTTTTCATGTTAAATGTAAACATTTCAAACCGAGTTCTGAAAACATATTTCTTAAATATTTTATGTTTTTATTATTTTGAAATCTCTTTAAAACGATTAAATTATTAACATCAATTCTTATGGATATCATCATCAGTTCTTGGTCAGAAATTCAGAATTATATAAAATAATTTAGCAAGAAAAACGATAGAGGAAGAACGTAAACAACGTGTTAAGCGTACAGCTCCCATCGCTTAATATTGCTCCCTCTTCGGCTGTTCCAGGCCCATAGAATATTCGTCGCGGAGGCCCCGACCCGATGCACGTTAAATCTGTTGAGGGTCAAACGCCCTTTCGCTAGTGTTGTCAGGAAGTGTAGAGAGGGGGCATGTTGGTTCAGGTGTCGTCCTCGTCATGTTATTACGGCTCAAAATTGGGAGGTCTGTCCCAAAATAGTTATCATACAGCTTCAAAAAGGGGCATTAGTATAACTAAACTAAACAAAATTCTAAAGACACACTTCTAGAAGTTTCTAACATAGGGTTTCTTAACTTGTGGGGCACTGACCCGAGAAAATATTAAAATCACGAAATTTTTCACGTGGCTTTTTTCTTTTAGAATGCTTAAGATTTGCGAACAAAAATAGCTAAGAAAAGTGCCTTGTCGTAAAAGATTTCATTATACTTTTCAAAGTAATTTCTTTAATTGAATTTACTTTTAGTTTTAATACATACCATTTTCTTATTTTCCATCCTTGAGGCCGCTGTGATTTTTTTCTGGTGGAGATGAGGTCATGAAAGTTTTATCCATTGAAAATTGGGTTTCAAGTGAAAAAAGATCAATAAGCACTGTTCTAATAGAGAGAAATTTCTAATTTTTTCCCTAAACTTTACTAAGCTGAAGATGACTTTCCTTTTATCAGAAAATAACTTCCAGGTTCATAAAATAACAAAATATTAAATTTTTAAAGACATAACCAGGCACCTATTTTCGTCCTAGTATTTTCTCAGTTACAACTTCCTGAAGAAAATTTCCTCCTTCAAACTATTGTCAGTTTTTGTCATACGAGTCTGCTATTTGTGAGAATTTAAAGATATCCCACAGGAAGGTTTCCGCAAGCATTATACACTCATGTCCATAAATTAAGGATAATTCAGAATCACACAGAAATTGAACTCTAAAATAAAAATTTCACCTGTAGAATTATCACACACATCTTGAAGAAGAATATGCAAATTACAGGAAACCACCAGATGGGGCGCGGATAGTACGTCACAATGACGAGAGTGTAAGAGAGGGGTTTATGAGGAATGGTGGCAAAGAAGTAAAATTGTTCGCAAGCGCTTTAAAATCCTTTCAGTGCAATAACCGCATAGTTATGGCACAAAGGAAGCATTTGGATGATTTTGTACGTGGTAGAATTATCGGACGACTGGAATGTGGACGTACCCAGCTGGAAGTATCCGAGGAACTTGGAATCGCCCAGAGTGTCATCTCCAGGCTTTGGAAACGATTCCAAGATGATGGTAATGTGAGTAGATGTTACAGCACAGGTCGCCCCCTAGTTACAACGCCGAATGAGGACCGGTATTTGGCAGTTACTACCAAAAGAAACAGATGGAGCAGAGCATCAGACCTGTCTTGCCAGCTCTCTTCAGCTACCGGTACGACAGTTTCAAGGCAGACCGTGTACAGACGCTTAGGGCACATTGGTCTATATGCTCGTAGGCCTGTCAGATGTGTTCCACTTATCGCAACTCACTGTCGCCTGCGATTAGCTTGGAGTAGAGAGCATGCATTGTGGACACCGCAACAGTGGTCTTGTGTGATGTTTTCCGACGAGTCCAGGTTTAGTTTGCAGTCTGATTCTCGCCGGACTTTCATATGGAGAGCGCCAGGTACCCGTTACCACCAAGAGAACATCATTGAACGACACCGTTACTGTGGTGCAGGATGGCTCGTTTGGGGAGGAATTATTCTTGGTTCCAGAACTGAGACCTGCATGTTCAGAGTGTAACGATGACAGGCCACATCTATCGGGATGTCATTCTGGAACAACATGTACGTTTGTTTCGGGGCGCCATAGGTGCTGAATTTCTGTTTATGGATGACAACGCCCGTCCTCACCGTGCAAACATTGTAGACGAATGCCTTCAATCGGAGGATATCACCCGTATGGATTGGCCAGCATACTCACCGGACTTGAATCCAATAGAGCATGTGTTGAATACGAATTGCAGCCCGTCAACCCCCTCCCACCTGTCTACCGGAACTTCGGAGGGCATTGCTTGATGAGTGGTGTAATATTCCCCAAGATCAGATTGATAATTTGATACTCAGCATGCCTAGGCGTTGTAAGGCCTGTATTGCATCGTCCGGGAGACATACTAAGTATTAACCATCGTACTAAACATGTTATACTGTTTTTTGTAAATAGGTTCTTTTTTGAAATTTGCTCCAGGAGTAAAAATCGCAATTTTTATTAATTATGTCAAACATATAACATCTGTTTTGCTCTTTACCTTTTGTTTAATAAATAGACTTTACAAATAAGTCAAATTTGTTTTGCTTCTGTCTCTTTCTTTGCCTGAACTTCATTATCCTTAATTTATGGACATCAGTGTACTACCAACTATATCAGCAGAAAAAATAATTTAGTCATTAAAAAAATTTAAATCTGTATTAGTAATTTAAAGAAATTTGAAATCTTTCCAACATGGGTAAATTTTTAAAACGGCTGGTTTTAATCTAATGAAATGCTATTTATGAAATTTCACTTGAAAATAATTTTGAACATCACTGCACCAAAATGCAGAAGTTACTTCCGAAATACTACCAAAATGAAATAAATTATACAATAAATTAGAAAAAAATATAAAAAAAATCGAAATAAAGATTGCATAAAAGTCACATTTTAGCAGTATGTGATCAGGAGATTTATTTCCTTAATCTCGTTACTAAGACGACGAGAGAAAATATCAACTTGATGATGTTCTTCATAAATTATAAGTCATCGTATACGCATCTAGATTTTTTAAAATTAAAACTTTAAAATAAATAATGCTTACACACAAACAAATAATACTTGCACATAAAAAGAAAAATATTTATTCACAGCCGTGGTCGCAAGATAAAGTCGTGTCAATAAAATAAAAATGCTCATTCGTAAAGAAATAACGAATGATATTAATAAAATGACAGGGAAAAAATGACAAATTTCATTTCAAGTATAGTAGAAGTTTGCAATGTGTGGTAAGGGTTTCTCTTTGAGATATTCGGTATAATTTTCGAAAGCAAGCTTATTTCTCGTAAGTAAATGATGTCATATCTGATCAGAAAAAGGCGTGAACTCAATTGCATCAACAGTGGCGTAGCGACAGGAAGAGGGAGCAAAGGGAATATAGACGCCTTGGGCACCAGTTATAGGGCAAGCATTGTGATGAAAGTGCGTTATGCCATAAAACGTTTATGCCACTTCAAAGTCAAATGTGATGAGGAGGCGAAAAAATAATGCTTTATCCCAAATGCCATTTACACTTGCTAAGCCATTGATGACGACGGGACATAAAAAATCTTATTATGCCCAGGGCGCCACCTACCCTTGCTACGCCATGCATGTCAATTGCGCCACACCAATATCATGTTGGAGTCTATTACGCTTGTGGCAAGAGGGAGAAGGACATAATGTCGCAACACAGCGTAAGACAACCTGAAATTAGGGTTTTCATGACGTACGTAGCTACGCTTGTCAAGTGCCTGTGACGTCATATGAATTGACATCATTTCCAGAAATATTGCATGCGTGTAGATGAATCTGAGAAATAAGCCTTGCGGAGCTAGATATTCTATACTGGATGCTATGTTAACCGTAAATAAACAATTGTGGTCGGGTGTCCTGTTTTTGACCCGCTAGCAGGACATCTAAATGGTGCTCATCAGTGGCGAATCCAGGGGGTGGCTATTGGGCTGTAGCCCCCCAGAGCTAGACCAGATTTCTTTATTTTATTTAAAATCACTACAGCTGTTTTTTCTTAATCTTCCTTTAAAAAAAAGTGAAAACATTTCTTCCTGGTTTTTGACAAGCTCGAAAGTTTTCCCACTTTTGTAGTCATTCCACTCGTATTTGCAGCGTTGACACTGTCAAAAACATGTTTTTGCTAGTTATTTCATTGTGTTTTTCGCTAAATTATCGAAAGTATTGTAGTGTTCTTTATGATTCTTATTGTCAGGTGAGTAAAGTTAAAGTGTTTTGGTTTACATAAGCCATAAGATTTGACATTCGTCTGGACGTTACAAAACTTTTTATGCCTCAGCCCTCCCCCCAGACCCAAATCCTGGATTCGCCACTGGTGCTGATGGTTTTTTAGATAGAACTTTGCACAAGGGAGCCAACTCAATAATCTCGTCAACATTGGCATAGGGGCAGTCAAAGAGTTTGCCTTGATTACTTTTTTCGATATATATTTGTAAACTAGAGGGAAGGTCTGGGCAATGGCTTACCAATAGTGAGGGAAGGAATACAAATACCCCGGTAGCCAATCTTAGAGGATGAAACAGAGGCAGAATAGTAGGACATTTGTTTATTTTATAGAACCGAATATGGCGAGGGGGCAAAAATATAATGATTTCCCCAGGAAGCTACATATTCTTGTTCCGTCACTAGGTCTAGATTGTGCTTTTTACCGTGGTAAGCGACTACGCTTACTTAAACCTGCTTACTGTAAACCTGCAAATGACCCTTTTTATGTTATCCAGTTGATTACCACATTTGGGTACACAGCCTAAAATCAATTACTGTATGCATGTTAATAATGTTTGGATTCAATTAATTTCGAGCTGTCAGCGATTTTTAAGCTTACCACACCACTATGGTATGTTTCGAAGTGTCCGAAATAAAAGACTGCGAACCTCTGAATTAGATCTTAATTTTTTTAAAAATGTATTTTCGCGCGGTGCCAGCATTTTCTTCGGATAGCATCAATAATAGTCACGTCTTCTTTGCGACCTGTTTCGGTTGGGTCTGAAGATCATCTTGGGATGCTGGACTTGGTCCGGATGACAACAGACCTTGGGGACGAAGTTGTTGATCCATCCGCATCGAATTGGGTGGTTGCCCGCATTGATTGCCCTTCTGGCAGCATAGCAGAGACGAACGTCAACGCACACACCCCATTCACCCTGATCGGTTTTGCAGGATGGCATGTCATCACCCCTGGGGAACAGGAAGCGAGAAGTTGGCACGGAGTTTGAAGCTATAAAGGAGAAACACACAGAATTTTTATTTTCATAAGCATATAAATTACAGAATAAATAAAAATACTAATAAAGGGAATTTTATTTGTGGAAGAATTAAAAATACAAAATTAATAGCAGACAACGATAAGAAGTAAGAATCCGGTGGATGACTTCATCAGAGACCTTTTCATCCATGCAGATTCAAAACTGGAATAGGTTTTCTGTAGAGGAAAAAGACTTTAAGGTCTAATTTTAATTTTTTTAAATATCCTCTAAGGCCTGAACCCATTCCGGAATGTATTAGAAAGAAAAACATTTATCCACAAAGAAGAAATTAAAAACAGTCTTTTAAACAAAACAAATCTTCGAGTGAAAATCATAGTTTAAAATACATTTATCTGACAAGTTTCTCCTTTCTTTTTATTTCGAGAATTGAACGATAGCTATTCAGCAGAAGAGACTGAAAAGTTGTGGAAATATTTTATATATATAAATGCATGAGATATGCAAAAAAGTTAAATCCTTCACATTATGAAAGAATGCCCCAAATTTGAAACGCTTCACTTACAAAACAAAAATCTATAATCTTAGTTGAAAAAGCACTCCAAAAGTAACATTGTTAAATTTTAAATACCGTCTATATCAATTGTATGTCTTGATACGATTTTTAGATTAATATTGCTTTCGCTTTTTTCATTGTGGCAATCAATAATATTTTAGCATACCACTAGAGAACATTATAACAGTTCCAGAAACTTTTTCCAAAATAATCCATTTGATGGTAGCCCTGCGCATGTTTAAGAACGTATAACATGAACTAATAAATGTTTACTGCGTGTTGCCACTCCTAATAAATTTAACATTTTCTATTTCTTTTCATTATACTCATTTGCATTACTTATTTCAACTTGGAATCTGGAAAACCAGTTGAGTTTTTATTTGGGATATCCCGTTAAGCTACGTTACTTACGAGACACTTGTTTTGAATTAGTCAACATCCCCCGGCAGCGGAGGAAAAAAAAAACTCTTGGTCCTTTATAAGGTGACCAACTTTTTTCACAATGAAAAAAGAGGACACAAATAAATTGAAGAAAAAAAATATCGTAAAAAATCGTAAATAAAAGAAAAGATTCTTTTCATTGCAACAAATAATAAAGAATACACTATAATATGATAAATGCATGATAAAAACATTAGTAACATTTTATATTGTAATTTTGCTTACATGTCTATTAATTATTACGAGCATTTAAATGAATACTTTTCCTTGGAATGAATATTTTTTATCAATGTATCATCTTCTAACAATATATTGGAAATATCTGAGCAAGAACGGATCAGCTCGCCATCGAACGAATTCTGAGATTTACAGATTAGTTTTCAAATATCGAAAAGGAGGACACTTTTTGAGGGAGGACATGCGGGAAGACACTTCTCGAGGGAGGACATGTAGGAGGACACTTTTTGATAGAGGACTTATAGGAGGACACTTTTCGAGGGAGGACACGTAGGAGGACACTTTTAGGGATGACATGTAGGAGGACACTTTTCGATAGAGGACTTATAGGAGGACACTT
>BGPR01053578.1:0-10376 GCA_013235015.1 Araneus ventricosus | reverse complement strand
AAGCTCATGGGGGGGGGCACCAGATTGGTAAGTTTTTGTAAGTTAAGAGTAATTGCGGGAGAACTGGAGGGCGCGCGTATTGCGTGATAACCCTCGCGATTTTTTAAAAGATATTAGTTTTGATAATCAATCGGGGATTTGTTTATGATCACTCAAAAGAGTTTTATTATGCTTGATAAGTAGAATATTTTTCAGTTTTGTCGGCTATTTTTATATGTTCATATTTTTACAATCTATATATTTAAGGTAAAAATTAGGCTACAGATCATACATATATATATTTTATCATCAATGTTAAATTAAAATCTTCTTAATATGTTTTGCAAATACAATGTTATGGAAGATACAGAAGTTTTCTTAAAAATCATATTTAATGCACATTTCAAAATGGTAAAAAAAATAAATTATTTGGCTGAAAAATTTTTTTAAAAAAGGTACAATCTACCCCCCATTTTCTCCGTCACACTCAACTATCCGGAAATCGGCGCTTCCCGGTTATTTAAGCTTTTACTGTATACAACAGGTTTAAAACAACGGTTAAAATGCCAAATTTATTTCAAGCATCTTAAGCACATCCAGGATGAAAGAGTACAAATAAAACACACCGTCATCTTAACCCCTTGGCATACAATTTTATTTAACCTCCTAATAAGATGCCACCACCCATTTGGGATATTTATTATTTCAATCTATTTAAGATGGGAAAGGATACTCCAGACATTTAAGCGTGTCCAGATGATTTCTGTATTTAAAATTATTTGTTACGTTGACTTAAATATGGTTTTAAATAGCAAAAATTCGGTAATTCAATGCGAGTGTCAGAGACGTCATTGTATGTATGCACTTTAAGGTGCTGGTGAATTTGGTGGTCTTCCTGTTTCATAGCCTCGAGGTTTTCCTCTTGTATCTGTTCAATATGCGATCCTAGTTTTAAGAAGATATTTTAAATCGTTTTTTTGGTGGCATTAAAAAATCCCTTTACGCTAGTTTGTCCTGCCAATATGATCTTGGAACTTCTAAACTATGTAACTTCATCTGTCTTGGAAATAAGTTATTTAAGATGCCCTTATTTGCATAATTAATTTGATGTAATTAATTATACCATAAGAAATCAACTTTCAAAAGTAGATATTTTGAGATATAGTTATTTTTTTGCAAAACGTTACAGAAAAAAGCCTGACACTACATTTTCAGAATTCATCACTAGTTATCTGTTCTGCAAACGGTTTAATTTTGCATAGTAAAAGACATACACACTTTGGTACAGTTTTCGATATGGAATTTGAAATTCATAAAAGGGTAATCAGTTCATGACTGTATCAATTTATGGGTTTTACTTGTGAAGCATATGCAGTGAAACTTCGTATTAACCGCCAGTTTCTGTCATTCGTCATCGTAACAGATTTTAAAGTAACATAGGTTTACACAGTATTACAATACATTTCTGTGCATCACTACTCTCATACTGAAGTTTATATTGATCGTTTTTTAAAATTAATACAATATATATTGTTACAAATCTATAAATTCGTTTCCCTGAGATGCTAATCTTGGCGACAAACTTGGCGACTTGGCGATAAATTTGGCGACCATTTTGGCGACAAGTGGAATTCTCTAGAAGGACCTCGAACTTTCAACATATTTCTACTGGTTTCGTGTACTTTCTAGAGATTATGTCACTTCCTATGTAATGAAGTCACTTCCTGTTGAAAAGTATAAAAGGCAAGCTCTCAAGTCAAGAAGAGTCGGTTGGATTTTGATCTGCAAGCAAGCTGGTGAGCTAAAAAAGAAACCTTTGAGCGCTGTGTTGAGATTTAATGGTAATCTCTGTTGTGAATTTTTACAAGTGCTGTTTTAATATTTGAGTTATGTTTCTTAGCTTAGAATACCTGTAAAATAACGTTCACGTACACCCACAAGACGAATTTGTCACAATATGTTTAAAAAGATTTTATTTTCACTCTTGTCCCAAGCCAAGAATGAAATCAGATTAATGTACATAAGAAGGTCCGAATAGTTTCACTGTAATTTTTTTTAAAAAAACTAACGTGAATGTGAGAAAATAAAACGCTCTAGCATATTTTATGCATTTTTACTAGCATCTTTCAGGAAGAAATTCGTCTAAAAACTAAAAATATTCATCTACCTCATTCTGTTCTCTTAAGTTTTAATGCATGGATTTCACAAAACTGCCTTCTTATTCAATTTTCTTATTATTATTAACCGATAGCATGAAATATATAAATTATGCTTGATAAAACCATGCTTGAATATAAAAAGTGAATATGATATACTTGATTTTTTTAAAAATCAAGGCCTTATAAAATAAATTAATATATTTTCTTGCATGTTGCAAGTATATGGATTGCCTACAAGTTTCGGCAACAACGAGACCTGCAAAACAGGGCCGCTACAGAAACTGTGAAAAAAATTTCCCTGACTAAACTTGCAACATTTCCCTGATTTACGGCTACTAATTATATTAGTTTCCTGGCTTTCTCCCTACTCAGAATCACGATATGTGTACAATATACATTATTAAAAACACTTTTACAAGTTATCTAATATAAAAAAATATTTTTTTATGAAATTTAATTTTAAAAAAATGGAATGAACATCCTAAAAATATCTATTAAAACAGTGTAATACATTTCTTACATGTAAAAAAATACTGGAAATTTTAACAAAATGCTTTGCTTCTAAAACTCCATAAGAATTCTCAGAAACATTAAAACTACCCTTTGCAACACAAGTTGAATTACGTTAACAGTAAAGGTTATTATGATCTTTGCTCAAAACTTTAAAACAGTTCAATAACTAATTAGTGTTCATTGCATGAGTACCAGAATAACATGTTTCAGCATAAATATAAAAACAGTATAATTATATGTACCTAATAATATATATTTTAGCAAAGATTTAAACAAGAGAAACTGCCAAAATAATATTACAAATCTTTATTCTTTAACAAATCACAAGATATTAATTGCTCTAATCAAAAATTTATGCTTTTATAAATGAATAATAAGTTTTTTTAAAAATTCCATTTATTATTACAAATAATGCTAGACATAAAATACTAATTTAAAGATAATAACTATTAATTTTACCTGATTTTTAGAAATTTTTACGAATTTACCCAACTTTTCCAGATTGATAAAATTCCCCGGTTCTGTCGCCACCCTGTTGAATTGGAGATCCTAGTCTTTTAGTTAATTTTACTTTTGTTAAAATTTTGCGATAATGAAAGGGGAAAATGTTCACAAGTTTTTTTTATTCTTTGACAATTCTATTGCTTCCATGTGGTTTTACCTCAAAATTTATATTGGGCTCAATTTTTTCAAAAACCTTTTCAGTTTCAGTGCTTTGCACACATCTACTTTTTAAATCTTGTGTAATAAAAGAAACTGTAGAAATCACAAGTAAAATTTTAGGAATAATTAACAGAAATAATAGAAGTCAACTCAAAGCTTTTAATCCATTTGCATCTGTAAGTATTTTAGTGAATGATAAATTTTATGTAACCATCAATGAAGGCAGAATATTTTTTTTTATTTATATTACCATAACAAAGAGAAATATTAAATCAAATTTTTTGTTACTTCATTAAGCTGGAATTCTCTAATAATTGAAATTTATTACCTATTTTTAAAAACAACACCAAGTATAAACTTCTATGTGTATTCAAGTTTAATGGAAAACAAATGTTTTTATGAAATAACCTAGTGTTTTTGTAATTCATAGACTAAAATTCACTAAATAGAAAGCACCAAGATTTTTTTCCAAGATTTGAAATAGTTTAATTAACACCACTGCTATATCTCAACCCCAAAGAAAGTTCACAATAGACATGGGATTGTGATCACATTCTATGAATTGCTTTGTGTGAGGAAGAAATCATTTGTTGAAGGAAAAATTTTAATAGAAAATAAAAAAAGTTAAATTTAAAAATCCTAAACTTTTAATAACTTTAATCAAGAAATAAAGCAGTGGTTTAATAATTTCCTACAGTGTGGGGCTTTTTCATTTTTGAACTGGAAAAGATCATAACAAATTAAATAAGGATTAATCCGATTTTTCTTTAGTGTATGATCTTAACAAGAGCTTTTGCTAATGCATTTTTAAAATGTGTTCATGAACATCTTATCCAATGAGCCCATTGATCCAAAGGCGCCTAAAAATTGACTATACTGATTGTATTTTTATTTTGAATAATAAAAATTTTAATTATCTATACTTATAAAAGGCAATGTTTGTGTGCGTGTGTGTCTGCGATGTCCAGACAAATCTATCGCACTTACAGCCATGAAATTTGGCACACATTTAGTCGTAATGGTGACTGAATGCACCTCAAATCCAGTATTTTAAAACTTAATCTAGAAATTTTTTTATTTAATAAAAAAATTTTATATTTTCTGTTGTTTTGGGCAATTTTTCGCACTCATTTCTCAATAGAATGGCTTCGAATAACTGTGCAATAAAAGCAATCACACCATCGGAAAGAACAAACGATTTCCGCTCTAATGAAATTTGTTTCGCACGTCTACCGTAATTTACTGAATTTTGAGAAATTTTTAAAAATAGTCACTTTTATGATCATTTTTAATAAAGATTTCTTCAAATTATTGCATCTGATGTTCTAACATCTCTACAATTTTCATTTTTTTCAGCTTATAACTGGAATGTTTATGTCGGATTTAAAACAAGAACTGTTAAAATATCTTTTTTCGTTTTTTTTAAATTAATTTTTCCCTGATCAGTTCAACCAGTTTTTTTGCTAGCGAGATTTCTCCGGACAATTCCAGCATGCATTGCTGCAATTTCATTGGTTGCTGCGTGATCTTCCTTGCGGCAGGTGACATCATATACTTTCATTACAATCCGATTTCTTCCGGCAGGTGACGTCATTACATTCGCGTCATCATCTCAATAATATACACATTTCTGTTTTGATAAATGTAATTGAAAATCAATAATGCATATCTGTTGTTTTCAAAACTTTTTCGTGTCATTGTTGTCATTTTCACCCCATTCCTGATTCCATGGCAACGCCGTGCGTGTACTGCTAATAAATATTCTAAAAGTAAAGATATGATTAGGGCTGGTAACTAGACAACAATGGATTTTGCATTCAGGTAACATATTTGTGTTCCTCAATTATTTTATTAGGCAGGTATTTTTATTTGACCATTGGCTGTAAAATTCCTGATCGTGGTTCTGATGGGGCACCAAAATCATAGTTCAGGGTGGTCAAATTTGTTAAGATGGCCCTGTTCATGAACAATAATTTGACATAACACTGCTATCTTAAGTGGAATTTTAAAATTAATTGATACATACTAAAAATTAAGTTGCAGAGAGTAAAACTGAATATATATGAAACTGATATTATGATATCCACCAAATGTTAATGTGCTTTATTTATGTTTGAACTGAATTTTAACAAATACATGTACAAAAATATTCTGTTCCCAATTCTTTTTACACTATTCAAACAGGGACACTTTTTGAAGCATCTTCTGGTTTGACAGAACTAATATCTCGCCAGTCAGGCATCAACATCTCAGATGCATCAATCTTCTTTTCAAGGATGGGTTTCAACAATTCATAGATTAATGTGGCACCATCAGAAGTAAAATGAAGACCATCTATCAGAAATCTTGGCCAGTCCTGAAGAAAAATTGGATATAAGCACAAAATGAATGTCTGCATTGTAAACAATTTTCTGCATACAACTGATGTACAAAGAAAAACAAAATGCAGTGCCTTCAGTGAATTATTTTGACATTACATCCATTAGATGCTGCATTTTCAAAATAATAGATTCCCATTGAATGAAATATTTAGAACTTAAACAACCTTTACTTCACTATTAAACATTTTTCTTAATTTAATGCATGTATGAGTATCTCGGGTAATTTCTAAAAAAATTAACAAGTAATGCAAGGAATAAAAATACCCCGAACATCACTTATTTATTTGCATTTTAAAAAATACTAAAATTACTAGATGGTCTTGATACTCTAGCCTTTATGGTTCTAAAGGTATATTTATAGCATTAAATTCAGCCTCATTAATTTATACAGTATCATCGATTTCAAAACTAAACCACAATTTGAAATGCTTTCACTTTTTATTTTCTCTTATACAAAGTGAAAATATTGTAATCATTAAAAAATTCAACCATGAAACTGATCGATCACGTTTTAGACTTCAGTGATCTGAAAAAAAGATTTTTAGAATTATGTCTGTTGGTCTGTCTGCAACTAACTAAAAAATGCTATGAAATTTGGTACATGGTCTTAACACCAAAATTGAAGATTTCTATCAATTTCTAGACAAAATTTGTAAAAGGGAAATAATATAAAAGGCATGCATTCATTTATAAAGGAGGAAAAGAGCCAAGATTACTACAATTCAAGCATTGAATTAATTCAATATATCAATCATGACATGGCCTTTTATTGAAAACATTTTAAAAATAAAATAGGCCATTTAATAACCATAAAATAAAAAAAACAATAATTCATATGAACTTTGCTTTCTGCAATTATTCCAAATAATTTTAGGGTTATCCAAAACTCATACATGAATTTGCACCATCTCCCTCTAATCTACAGAAATTTTTTAAACTTAATACGATATTTTTTATAACTGGATGAACACTGATGTTTTTTTTAAACCTAGTTTTTAATATACGACTAATGCTCCATTCTGTTGAAGTATCTATCTTTCTCTATATAGATTTTCTAAATAAAAAAAATTTTGAATTTTTTTTTGCAGTGAAACAATTTGACTAAACCATAACAGAAATTTTTTGCAACTCTAAGTATTGCAATCTAAATTAAGAAAGGAAATACATGAATGCACACAACTCATTTTTTAAATTTAATATTACCTGCAGTTATTTAGTAAATTTTAATAAACCATATAAAATTCTGTGAACTTTAAATTTTGTTTATATTTTTACACAGATCTGCTTGGGAAAAAAATTGAATTAAAATGCCGATAGAAATCAAAATCAAAAAGATCTAATGGGTGAATATAATCTACATATTTTGTTTGCATTTGGAAAACATCTTATTCCACCAGGTACAACAGGAACCTAAACCATCTAATCTATCAGTTTATTGCTAAACAGTTAAATTAACAGTTAAATAGAAATGGTTAACAATAATAAGAAAAGCCACCAAGATAAACTGAATTAATTCCTTTCTTCTACAAAACAGAATATCAGTCAAAGTTCAACATAATGTTACATTTTCCAGTAAAACTGACTATATTTTCATCTTGAAGATGAAGCTTCCTCATCTTAAACTTGAAGGTATGGTTTGATAAAACCATTAATTAGGAAATTTGCACCGAGATCTTTAAAATCACAGTTTTTAAGAAATGTCTGATGATATTTCTCGGTCTAAAAGAAATATGTTATGTCCTAAGAAATGCTATTTCAACCAGGATCAAGAATGCGTGCAATATTCTTTTTCCACTACTTTTTAAATGTTGAAACTAACCTTATGCAATTGAATGTTACTTACGTGATTTATCTTAGCTTTCTGAAGCTAGTTTAATTTGTCAAGCAAAACGAGTCCAATAAATAATTTACTTGACATTAAAAAAATATACATAAATATAAAAATATAATACTTTAAATTATTACATGGAACATATATTAAATCTAAACCTTCTACATATATCGTAACAAAAATATATTTTAACAATAAATTTAATAAAAATGCAAATTAAATTTTGTATCTAACTATCATTAAAAAAAACACACACACACAGAAGTCAGGACAAAAGTCTTTAAGTAGATAGATAAATGCTTATGCACTTTTTGCTTATGCATTATTCTTTATGTAGGAAATTACTAAAGAGAATGGAAATAGATGAAAGCAGAGAAACCACACACCAAGCAATAATAAATATTTCATGAACTAAGCCAATTAGTAGATAAACCAACTTCAGACCCACCCACCCCTCAATAGATTGCTATAGAACTGGGCTTTATAAACTATGGGCCCAAACTCTAAGTAGAGTGATATACATAAATTTTAATATTGTGATGATACAAGCATCAGATTCTGGAATATTAATAACCAAAATGATCCAGCCATTTTGATCTGTAATTAATCAAAAAAATTGTATATAAATGTATTTAAATAAATTTTTCTTAAGTTTATTATTAATTAATATTTCCCCTTTTTTTTTATTTCATAAGAGTTGAAAAAAAAATTCACACATAGATTATTTTTTCAGACAAAACTAAGATACAAGTGGGAACACATTTAAAGAACCCTGAAATAGAATTAAAACGAATATCTTTTTAGAATGTAAAATAAATTACCTCATCTTTTTTCATCTCCTCATATACATTGATCGACTCTAGGTTATGTTTCTTGGCAACGTTGAGGCATGCTTCAACATATTCAGGCACTATCTTCTCATCTCTTGATGGTAAGGTTCTTCCTGCAATTACAAATGTTATACAATTGCATGAAGAACAGTACACCCACAATAATGTTCCATCAAATTTGCTTTCCTCTAACTGCCATGGAAGTCTGATCTAGTTAGAAAATAAGTATATATTTTTCATTAAAAAAACTCGCAGCATTTTGCCTATCTATTTACCTCTGAATGAATTTTTCCTTTGATTTTTGAAAAATCTGAAAAAAGATGCTAAAAATATGACCCTTTTTTCTTTTTTACAATGCATTTCAAAATACTTTAATACTACCATTTTTACTCTATGGGTGGGACATATGTATTCCATTGGTAGTCTAAGGGTTAAGGAATTTTTTTATCACATCATAATATATATAAATTAGAATTGGAACAGCTTTCATATAAGGCATCACTGGCAATAATCTTGTATTGGCGACTTTTTGCCGCCTAACTGAACATCATAAGTCGCCAAAACAAAATATCGCCAGTGATTCCGTATATCAAAGCTGTACCTTAGATTTTTCTATGTCTGTAAAATAAATCTTTTTTGACACCACTTTTAAAAAATAAAAGCACTTCTTCATTAATTAAAATAGTCATGTGAATATTCACTTTTGGCGAGATTCGTAAAACTACTAAAATAAAAATGAGGGGAATTTCCTTTACAAAATTATTTAAGCTCTCCGTGTACATGTAACTCTCCTTTTTTAAAATGTAACACATGCCGCTTTTCACATAAGATTTCACACATGGGCATGGCGTGCCTTATTAAAATACTTGCTGAAGATGTTAACTTAACCTTTCATCCATTTCTAATAAAATGCCAAGATAAGAATAAATTGGTTTTTGGATTATCAATGACTGCCAGATACTTTTAAAAGACTATCCTACAGCACAAAAATTTGTTTTCATTATATAATTGTAAATATCATTTTAAAAGATTTTAATAATGTACATAAAATTGACTATTGAAGTTAGGCAAATATAGTACTACTATCCAGGGCAAGTCCACAAACACGATGGGCAATAGGTCTTTCCGTGCACGATGTCATATTGGGACAGATTTCAAAACTCTCCGCTATTCCATGCTGCTCCGATTAAAGAAATAAAATTATTCCATCCGTAAGAAATGGTGAAAATACCCGATTAATGGTTCGTTATTGTATCTTCATCATTTTACATCACAAGACCACTTTTTATTGCTTATAAATTACACGTCATGAATTTTTATTTTTAATGAAAATGATTTCTGGTTCTTCTCTTTTTGTTTACTTTACAGCAATTACAAATGATTGATTTGCTCTTCGAGAATACTATTTGCTTTTTTTTTTGCCGTCTAATAGGAATTTTCGATGAATGCAAATTATATTTGGGCTTATTTATGTATGGAACTGCGGGTTATTTTGTTTCTTTTTCTCCTCACATTCCAAATTAAAAGGCAGGAAATTTAGTTTTTATTACGGATATTTTTCATTTGATTCAAAGCAGAGGAGGTTGTTCGATTGCTCAAGAGTTTTTCTCTGGTTTGTAAATTAAAGATTGTAAAACGAGTCTTTTTAGTGCCAAATGTTAATATTTTTATGGAAAAATTTGAAAGCTAATGCAATGCCTGGTTGTGCAATGTGGTTAGAAGTTGATGTGTTTGAGAAATTCGAAAGGCAAAAACATTTCTTTCCACTCATTTCAGAAAGAACGTGATGTTCGGAAAATTTGAATTTGTAGAGGCAAAAGAAAAGATATTGTTAATGATGAAAATACTTGAATTTTCTCTCAGCAATTCAGCGAGAGCGATTATCGCAATTTAAAATTTAAATGCTTAGTTTACCTGCAAATATATTAATAATAGTTCTGAAACCAAAAGCTATTCCTACATTATTTTTGCCATCAAATGAAATGATGAAATAAAAAGTTAATAAGTTAGAGAGGAACAC
>BGPR01053575.1:0-10376 GCA_013235015.1 Araneus ventricosus | reverse complement strand
GTTTTTTTCTTAGAGCCCACGCTGACCCATCCTACCTAAACGGGTGTAAATCCCCGTTCCTATAATGCGTAATTCGACATTCATTGCTGGATATAAACATCTCCCGTCATGGGGCCACAAAGAATCCTTGTTGCTCGAGGGTTTGTAGGGTGGCTCGCACGTTGCGGAGAAATGTCGGTAAATATTCGGGCATCAAAGGAAGCAAGTCGACGGTCGGAGATCTCAGTACAGTTCCTACGGGATGTTGTAGAGTCTATACGTCGTGGGAACTGTGCATCTGGGCGAATTTTGACTTGCAATAAATCTCAAACGGCGCAAGTGGATCGCCGAAAATACGACCATGGGAATAGGGCTTAAGGCCAATAAAGTGCAGATGGGGAAGAGATCCAAATTTATAAGAACTCGGAAAGCGCCACATCTGACTGAAACTGAGTTGCTTCCCAGTAACAGGGATGGGGTATCTGAATTGCAAATATTTTTCATTCTACTATCGCTCTTCCAATCGCCGCATAGAATAATTAAAGCATGAACTGATTAATAAGCATGAAAAAATTAAAATACAACCGCCCGTCTGGCCGACAGGGGAGAACGAAGCTTATAGATTAACAAAAAAACCTCGTGCTTATAGTTACAGTCCCCTCATGGGTTGTGCGACTCAATTATATGAAATTTAATAAACTGAAATTATAAATACACAAAAGTTTTAATAAAATAGGACATCGTGACCAATTTCTAACAGAAACCCGTAATATCCTTGAAGGCGTGCTGTTCTCGCTCAGTCTCCCTCCCACTGTTAACCCTTTATACGGCCGTGGTAAGTATACTTACCACCAACTTCATCAATTTTTAAATGAATTTTTTAAGGTTGGCATAAAATCTCTCCAAATGTTTCGATGAAACAAAAACTTTTCTGAAACCCTAACGAAGAGTCTGACTTGATAATTAATTATTAATTAGCAAAATTAATTAACAAAAAATTAATATAATCGAATACGCTAACTGAATTTCTTTTCTTAAATGAATCACAATCCCAAAATCATTTTACTATAACACTACCAGAAAAAATTTCCCTTTAAAGGGTTAAACATACGATAACAGACCAAACAGCACAAACAACATAGTCTTTACCAATCCTGTCTCTACATGATCACATCCAGTCCAGGAAACTTCTAAGTACGAAAGAACCTACGTATTCAGTGGATCTTCCAAGTTCTCAATAGTTCCTAGTCCCAATCTATAAATAATCACGTATATTTTATGAAAGTCTATTTCAATTACAATCTTCCAATTCCGAGCATTGTATCATAATTTGATCTTATCAGAAGTCCAATGTAATATTTTCACAACCACATGTCTGTCTCTCATGGAAACCTATTGATATGATCCACTATTTCGAATCATAAGACTGTAAAATTATGCCCGGTCACCCGCAGATACATTCAGTGATTCTCTTCTATAAATAACTAACAATACTGTAACGAAATCATCTTGTGGGTGTAAGTGAATGAAGACCAATAAGAAGGATTTAAAAAATAAAGCTCTTTATTTTACAAATATCCTAAGCAAAGAAACGTAGCACAAGTATTGAAACAGACCTTCTAAAAATTCTCAACAGAGATTACCAATAAATCTCAAACACAGCACTTTCAAAATAGCTGCCAATGTCTTTTCAGCTCACCAGCATTCACTGCTGATCAAAAGCCAATTCTTCTTTGCTTGAGAGCTTGCTTTTATACTTTTTCAACAGGAAATGACGTAATCTCCAGAAAGTTCATGAAGGCAGTAGAAATTGGTTGAAAGTTCAAGGTCTTTCCAGAAAATTCCTTTTGTCGCCAAAGTCGCCAACTTAATCGCCAAGTCGCCAAATCTGTAGCCAAGGCCGCCAAGTTTGTCGCCAAGATTAGCATCTCAGGGAAACAACTTTATAGCTTTGTAGCAATACAATGTATACCAATGGATGATTCGCCATTACTCCATGAGCAATGCACAATGGCTTAGCTGTAACTTTTGTCGCCCGGGTCGAAGTTCCAACATGCCGCCCTTTCTTTATATGTTACATAGAGCACATAAACCTAAAAAAAAATAAAGGAAATTTTTTTATCAGTAACGTAATTCGTCGTTTGAAGCCCCCGATCTCTGCATATATAGGTTGTGAAATCGCGCATCCAAAATCTAAACAAGGCGAAAATTACGAATTAATTACTTTATTTATTTATTTATTCTTTTATGTACACAATGGTTGAGCTAGTGCAGCTGCTCTTCTTAGTTATAAAATTGTTTTCCGGCATGTCAGATTTTGCCGCCCTTTTGTAGTCTCCCTTTAGCTACTCCACTGGCAAAACATTGAAATTCGCTTCCTTTTACTGGTGGATTTCTGTTCCTCTGGGAAACTTCCGGTTTTAAGTGGATATCTCGACATTTTGTCTATCCGTAATCTAAAGACATAACTTTTAGCTAAAAGTAACAAATAACAGAGACACTCCTTTTTAGTAATATCTTTGTTGAATCTCCTTTGATCTCTGGAGCATGTCGATCTTATCTGAATTTCACCAGCTTCTTATGGCTTTTATTATTTGGCACAATCCACCAAATGACAAGTGAAAATCATATCCATGAAATTACTTTTATTCGGAATTCCTTAGTTGTTTTGTCATTCCTTAAAGTGAATTATCCAACTCATTTCAATGGATATCACATTAGCTTCCAGAATTAATCTTGTTAAGAAGTTTGATATCCATTATTTCTCCGTTAAGAGATTTCTCTGCGTTCTGGTCACCTTTTTTGAAGAAAATACTTTTGCTTTGTATATAAATGTGATACATAATTTTGACAAAGCACACTTCATTGTTTAAGTTAGCATTCCCTTTGAGGTATTTAGTTAAGCATATATTGATTTTACGAAATCGATGCAGTGCTGTAACAGGGGGTCCAGTTAAGTCTTTTCTCAACCCCCTCCTTAACTTTTGAGCTTCGACAGCTATAATCGTAAAAGGGGTGTCTATATATAGTAAATTCGCTATACGCTGTTTGTTGAGACAATTTAAAGCGCCTCCTAGTGGTAAAGTCAGAAGGTAGTGTATCAGTCTCAATGACAATACAAGAAGATAGTCAGATACAACTTTAGTAGTAGTAACTTACAAATAGTCATTTATATAGAAACAAAAGAACTTTTTTTGTATAACATCATCGATTTAGTACGAAAAGGTACCTTGTGTAGATGAATGATAAGAATAGAGAGCATTCACCCTTCGTTTGTTTGTTCGCTACTTCCAACGAAATGTCACGAAACAGGTCAGAAAGAAGGTAATATCTCAACCTCTTTCTATGATGGAGGGTTGGTGGTACAGTGGTTTGTTTCTATTGTTGCCACTGCTGTGCGCATCATGGAAACAAATCACCGATCAAGTGTGGGCTTCCATACTCACTGGACCTCACCCCTCGTGACTTTAGTAGGGTTTCCTAAACCAGTGGCGGCGAGTAGGGAGGTGTAGGCGGACAGTTGCTCCCCCCTACTTTTCACGAGAAATATTAAACTTTTATTTTATTTTAGTTGTCTAAAACTAGGAATTATAAAAAAATCAATAGTGTTTGAGAAAGCTAGCTAATTTTGTAACTAAATCTTTAAATTTTGTTGTCTACCCCCATATTCCCGGGAACTTTTAGATGTCTATACATTTCTTACCCCCTCACTTTTCCCACCAATCGCCGCCACTGTCCTCACCAGGGGGGCGGGCCCCCCCGACCGGCGCCCGGGGGGGGCCGGGCCCACCGGCGGGGAGAATTTTTGTATTCCGTCGAGGAAACTTTTGTACTGGGTATTCAACTGTAGTTGATAAATGAGAATCTGGTGAAAATTTGAGACCAATTTCATTACACTCTTTCCCCCTTACAGCAGGTCGTGACCCCGTCAGGCAAACTCTAAGGCCATTCTTGGTCCTCGACGCACAGGAGTAAAAAAGGCGAGTATACATTTATGAACCTATTGTTTCGCGAACCGCTTGTTCGTATGTTGGAGAGGGGTTCTTAGCACAGCACGAATGGTTCTCGACCCCCTTTGCAGTGATCCAAATTCCACCGTTTTTTCGCCAAGCGGAAAGGGATTCGCAGTTCACATTGGACGTGTCGTGTGTAGTTTACCTTCGCGTGAGCATCCAAAGTACCTGTAAGGTCAAATCTACAAAGCAAGGCGTATTCAAAGTGCTACGAAAGACCCCTCTCTCCATTGGTTACTGGCAAGTAATGGTTGATGTTTACTAGTGGATTAGCTCCTTAGATACTTCTTTTATGGATGGGTATAGCTGTCGGCGTCATGGATTGGTAATACAAGGTTTTCCGAGAAGTCTTTTGTCACTCCCTTAACTTTGGGAAATTAAACTAAACTAAAAGTTTCACAATAACTTTTGATTTTTTTTGGAATATGAAAAGTATAAATTTTTAAAAATTGTTTCCCAAAATAATCCAAAAGTTCCTAGAAAGTCCTCGAATAGAAATATGCGAGATTTTTTTTTTTTTTTTTTTTTTTTTTTTTGAGTTTTGAAAATTTTGAAATCTTCGCTGAATTATCTTATAATTTTTTGGACGTTAAGATTTCCAACGTTGCAACATGGTTTGAATGTTTTCCAAAATCTAATTATTGGCGTATTTAAAAGCCAAAACATAAAATAACTAAATGTATTTTTTTATATGAAACTAGTAAAAAATTATAATGCAACATTCAGAGCAAAATATTTTCTGAATTTCCATTCGAATTTCTCAAATATTATAAAACTAACAACTTTTAATTTATAGTGCCTTGAAAATTAAGCTATTGTTTTGTACACCATCAGACAGTTTCACACACAAAAAAGAAAGTAGCATCTAAAGTATTTTTATTAAATTAATTATTTGTGATTTGAATCAATACTTTTTTAATTTTACTATGGGTTATATCTTCCTGAGTAATAAAAAAATGACTAAAGCTATAATTTTTGCTAATTATTTCTAAATAATATTTATTACTTTCTTTTCTTTATTTTTTTCCTAATGATGACGTTTTTATTAAAAGAAATCCTGCCATAAGTCGGTCAAAAATATTTAGTTTTGAGAAAATGCTTGTATGCAAATTACGCTAAATACTTGTATTATATTCTAATGTAAACTCTTCTTAAATGATAATATGATTAAAAAAATATCTTCTTCTTTTAGTAAGTACCAATATTACATCTCCTTCAGTCATTTCAATTACCTAATATCTTATATTTTGAAGGGAGGAATAGATCTCCAAAGTTTACGTTTCTCTCATGTTACCTTTATTTTATTTTTTTTACTTTACATTCGACACATAGCTTTACGTTTCTCTCATGTTACCTTTATTTTATTTTTTTTACTTTACATTCGACACATAGCTTACATGAAATGATATTTTATCAGATACTTACTCACATACCTGGAATTGCTCGTTTGAATATCGATAGACTTTTGTTTACTTTTAAGTATTGTCAAATCACTACGCTCAAATTCATAGATCTCTCAATGATAATATTGTCTAAAATTATACAAAAAAAAATGAGATCTGATTTCTGTCACTTTAAAGAAACAGTTTTATGCCTCACACTTGGAACCAAATTTAATTTTTAAATCCAAAATGAAGCAACCAATATTTCACGTGTCCTTTTATACTGCAAAGTATTTTCGGCATGTTCTCTATTGCAGGAGTGCTCCAAAGCTTCTAAAAAAATCAAAAACTTCATAATAATCTAGAAGTTCATTTGAGATTTGTACCATAATGTTGTAAACTGATCTAGAATTCTACAAAATGCTGTAGAAACATTTAGGTATCTTTACAAAAACTCGAAAATTTATTGTGCTGGAAAATATTCTAGAGTATAGCCAAATCTTCAAATTTTAGAATTATGTTAAGGAATATTCTGGATTGTTTATATATTTTTTTACAAAAATGTATTTATTTTTGTATAATATTCTAGTTGTTCCAAAATGCAATGTAGAAAAGCACCAAATGATCTAAAATGCTCCTTAATGTTCTAGAGACTTCCAGAAATTTCCAAAAAGTAAAAAGTGTTCTAAAATATTGTAGAATATTCCCAAATGTTCTAGAATTTGAACCTTTCGTAATGTTTTAATGATCTCATCTCTCAGAGGATGTCTAACATCCACAGTATTTTTTCTCAGTTAGTAGATAATAATTGTCCTTAATTTGGTCCAAATGGTACTGTGATTTATGAGGACATGTGGTACATACATACAATGACTTTTATTTATATTGAAATACAGTAGAGTCTCGATAATTCGAGTCTCGATTGTTCCATAAATCCGAGTTAGTGAAATAATCAGTTTAGCTCCCAAATAATGACCAACACATACACAACACGTGAAAGAATTACTGCATCTGGCTTTTATTGTTGTTCGACGGGTCATATGTCCACTGCGCACCACGAAGCCACCTGCAGAAATGCCCCCTCCCAAAGAAAACGGGATATATACAAGATCGATAAATAGGAGCAATGTGTTTAAACAAAAACAATTATTTTAAGATATAATTAACCTGTTGCTATCAGCAGTTATGTTATAATATATAAGTACATTTTTCATTTAAATATATTACACTGAAATTTAAAAATTGCTTTTATTTCCATTTATTTATTTATTAAATTTTATGATTTCGGTAATTCGAGTTCTCGATAGTTCGAGGTAGGCCAGGTCGCATATTTACAAACCCTACCCTGATAGAACTGAGGCAGGAAATCGGCCAATATCATTGGCTACGAGGGGCAGTGACGTCGTTTTCAGCTCTCGCACGTAGCGTACGGCAATCATAACAAAACAAGAGTCATCCTACTTTTCTCTGTTTTCCTACAGTTGAGCACAGAAAACATTCTTCCGTGGGTTGTAATATTTTTAAGCCAAAGGGTTATTTTTAAGGTTTGTAGTCCTAGCAACAGAAACCTAAACTAATTCCAAGTCCGCATTCAATGGCTTGTTTTTTTATACTTTCCATACGAGAGCAAAGAACGACGTCATCAGCTCTCGGCGAAGCGAGCCAATCATATTGTCCGATTTACTGCCTCAGTTCTATCAGGGTAGGGTTTGTAAATATGCTGCCCGGTCCCGTCCACCTCGAATTATCGAGACTCTACTGTAGTGCAAAAATAATTTATTTTTGCTGCACACAATTCATTTTGCAATGACCTAAATTTTGGGCGCATTTTTAAATTTTTACAAATTTATATTCATGTCCATCCGTATTTTGATGATGCTTTCTCAAATTTCTCAAATACACCCTCCATTATTAGCCACAAAGTATTTATTTCTTGCTATTCCAGGAATCTGCTGCTGCTGCTAAAGAAAAACCCGAAGAAAAGAAAATCGCTTGGAAATTCGGCCGGGGTGGAAACAACCAAGAAGGTTGGTCTGTTCGGCCCACCCCCAACAGCGGCTATCCACTGTGGAAGAAGCAAGTTGCTTCCTCTAACGGGGCGCAACCCCAGTCCGACGAAGGGGCTGAGGCGGCCGGTAAAACGCCTGGAAATCAGCAGGCTTATATTGTATGGAATGTCGGGCAAGGAAATGCCCCTAATGGATGGACATTAAGTGAGTTAGAAATACACAATTATTATTTAAGGTTTTCTTGTAACTGACCTATTCCTTGTAGACAGTATAAATCCTATACCATATCCGTGTTTTTATACAGAGTAACTCAAAATATGTTATTCAAACTGTTAAAAAAATTGCAGAAACAAGCCAGAATCACATAGAAATGTATTATCGGAAACGTCTTCGGTGTAAGCATCTCATTTTTTGGGTTTTTTTGCAATATCTTGAGAAAAATCTCCTTGTGCGCCAACAAGTACAACACGAGGCTTATAGAAGTAGGTAAGAGACTAAAAAAGGCTTGAATGAAGCTTCAAATTTAATAATACACATGAAAATTCCAAAGAGAAAAGGGGGAAGAAAAAATAGAAAGAAATATAACCTCATTTGGGGATGAAAAGCGGCTCGACTCAGTATGCCGGTTCTCGCTTCCCCTGGGGGTATAACAATGGATGTGTTGCCTGCTTAACCCTCTGACTACTAAGTCCCGGTTCACACCAGCCGATTTGTGTCGTTGAGCCGTAAAATAAAACAAAAAAAACCCCCAAGCCCCCTTGTGGCTCAGCAGGGGTTTGGGGGGTTCTTATTGTTATATTTTACTGCTCAACGACACAAATCGGTTGGTGTACACCGGGCCTAAGAGTTATCATAATCTGAGTACAGTTGTATACGGAGGTTTGCTTACTAATTGATCTGTGGAATGGATTCGTCCGCCCAGTTCCCCCTTTTCTCCTGACTACGGGTGGCGGGAGTTATGAATGGCAGGCCTTTCATCTCTTATCTCTCCCTTAAGGGTCTCTTTAATGACCACTCTCCTAACTGCCTTCTGCCCCCTTTCAGAACAGCAACCGGCCGAAATCCACCCCAATAGTATAGAAGTTGCAAGACCGGTTATGGCCGGCTTAGGCGTCAGAGTGTTAACAGGCTTGCCAAACCTAGGCATGGGAGCCTGCACTGCCTAGTGCCAGGGCGGGATTTGTCGTGTGCATGACTGGAAACGTCACCAGGGTTAGTTAGAGGATGTACGAGTTGCAGAAATGACAAATCAATAGAGAGTAATAATTCCTTATTTGGCGATACTTAACAGTTCAACAACAACTGCTCAAAGTTTTTATCATTCACAGCTATGAACGCTTCACGGTGGTGGCGCAAGGATTGGCGCTCCATTTCGAGATTATTTAGACAGGTTTGACACGTCCCCATTTCAATATTCGTAAAACTCATGCATTTTCTCTGTATGCAATCGAAACTTTAAATGACTATCGATGAAGTACAACTCTAGTACTGGATAACAGCTTCCTCTAGTTCAGGGGTGTCAAACTCAAATGCTATCACGGGCCAAATAAAATAGGTCTAAGCTTATGCGGGCCGCAATATTTCTGTAGTAGATTTATTTCGAAAACATCATATAAGAAAAGAGCAAAGGAGAATTGTAAAGTTGATGTTTTCTTGCTAACTCCAGGCATCTCTTCTCTGCTACTAACTGGTCCGCAAAAATTAATTTCTAAATTGATCCAGTAATTATGAATCTGATAGGAGACTTGTTTCCTATGATAAGTGAAAGTTAATTTGTCAGACCTATAAGTACTTCCCAACATGAAAACACTTTCATATCCCGATTTTAGAGTGTTTTCAAACCAGTCAGGCAAATATTTATAAAATTTGGGCTTTCCAACGTCACTGAATTTTGCCTTCAAATCTAAGCAGCACTGAGTCTCGTTTATATCTGTTTGCTTATTTATGTGTTATCTACTGTTAAAATATTCGCTGCTATTGGTTGAGGAAATGGTGCGTTGATGTAATACGACTAGTAATCGAACATTGGCGAATGGTGTGACTCGTTTCTCATAATTATGTGTTATTAGGATTTTTTTAAATAAAGCCTCGAAATTTTTGTTACATTTTGCCATGTTTGGTGGGCCGCAAATACACTTGTTAGGGCCGCGAGTTTGACACCCTTGCTCTACTTCCTTGGGATGGCATTTCCATTCATGTTTCCTTATCTATTTGCTTATTTATGTGTTATCGACTGTTAAAATATCCGCTGCTATTGGTTGAGTAAATGGTGCGGTGATGTAATACGACTAGTAATCGAACATTGATGAATGATGTGGTCTGTTTTTCATAATTATGTATGATTAGGATTTTTAAAAATTAAGCTACGAAATTTTTGTTCAAAATTTTGTTACATTTTAAATGTTTGGCGCGCCGCAAAGGTACTTGTTATGGCCGCGAGTTTGACATCCTTGTTCTACTTCTTTGGGATGGCATTTCCATTCATGTTTCCTTATCTGTTTGATTATTTATGTGTTATCTACTGTTAAAATATCCGCTGCTATTGGTTGAGAAAATGGTGCGGTGATGTAATACGTAGTAATCGAACATTGGTGAATGATGTGGCCCGTTTATAATAATTATGTATACTTAGGAATTTTAAAAATTAATCCACGAAATTTTAATTAAAAATGTTGTTACATTTTTCCTTGTTTGGTGGGCCACAAAGATACTAGCCGCGAGTTTGACACCCTTGCTCAAGTTCCTCGGGATGGCATTTCCATTCATGTTTCCTTATGTGATTTTGGCTTGTTTCTGCATTTCGAACCTACTTTTTTTTAATCCTCCACATCCGGGCCATGTGAAGCCTTAAGCCAATTTTGGCAGGCTGGTTCGGAATGGGTTGTGAATAAATGAACCTCCTTTAACAGTTGTTAGTTGAATTTTTAATCTTCCTGTAGATCTTACTCTCCTCGTAGATAAAATCTATTGAACGCTCTACTTTGGCTTTGGAT
>BGPR01053574.1:0-10377 GCA_013235015.1 Araneus ventricosus | reverse complement strand
TTCTTTTTAATCATGGTATTCGAAAGCACTTCCTGAATTTAAAGAGACCTGCGCAAAACAAAAGTCTTTCAAAGACAATTAAAATGTCTGCATAATATTCTTACTAATTAGTTACTGTTTCTCAATCAATATCTTATTAAATTTCTTAATTTTATCGTGGAGTTTAAAAGCACTGCATGATTTTAAAGCAGAATGTACTAAACAATCTGAATGTATTTCGAAGACATTTGTTCAAGACACACACTGTTCATTGCCAACGTCTTTTCTGGCAATCTATTGCTTTTCAATCAGCATTTTCTCAATAGTTTTTCTTTCTTTTTTTTAATCAGGGGGTTTAAAAGTACTTCCTGACTTTAAATTGAATACACAAATTATCTGTGTCTTTAATGTCTTTCAAGGCATTTAATATATGGATATAATACTTGTACGGTTCAGTGCCGACGTTTTTCTGACAATTTATTGCTTTTAAAGCAACATTTTACTTAACGTTTCGTCTTGCCATGCAGTTTCGAAACATTTCATGGTTTATGTATGTTCTGTTTTAAAATATCTCAATGTCTTTAAAGACAGTTTGAAATATCTGCTCCATACACTTACAGTCTTACAGCAAATCAATATGATTCTATCATCGGGAGTATATCTTTATGTAGAAAGTATCATCATTTCGCATAGAAAAATTTTTTTTGCATTATATGATTATTGCCATTACCGCTTATTGTATATATCTTAACATGAGTAATATCTGTAAGATTTCTATACAAGTTTTTATTCCTATAATTTCATTATTCCTTATTTCAGAAAACTTACTGTAACCTTTTCTATCAGTATAAAAATGTCCAGGTTCTTTTCTACAAGAACAACTGTCAATTATTTTAACCAAAATTAAATTGCATTTAACGTTATTTAAGCATTCATTGGCACACGATTCGACTGAAAATCATTTTTCCCCCTTTCATTTAAAAAGAATTCCGACTCCCGATTCCGAATTCCGATTTGTAGGACCTCGATCGAACTGAAAATTATCTTAATGCATATCTAAATTTTTAATTTTTTTAGCAGCGAGCAAATCTCCTGAGAATTTATAATTCCGCAAAGCGAAATCTCAGGTACATGTCAATTAACTATACATTTTCAAAGAAAGTGTGATGTTACGAATTGCCGTACAATTTTGAACAAAGTATTTTAAAATCATTCAGAACATTGGAACAGAATAATTTCGGGTTCTGTATTAACGTTTATATATATTTTTAACATTGAATATCAAATCAATCTCCTGACGTAAGTTAAATTACCTAAGTTATAGTGCAGCTTAAAAATATTCATAAAGAGATGTGAACCACCACTTGACTTCAAGGAATCTTTAACTCCTCCCCCACACACACGATTTCTGAAACAGAAAATGCGTCTTTAGTTGGATATAAAAAAATGACGATTTCTCAGTTGAATTCTTATGATAAAAGCTTGCGTTTCATTAAGTATTTTCATGAGAAATTTTATGAAAGCAAGAAATTTCTAACATCGGTAACAACATGCTGTCGCTAGACATTTAGTCGCCTATACAAATAATCGCTGTGTTAAGAAAATACTTAAAACTTACGCACTTAAACTCCCAGTTAACGCACATACCTAATGGAAAATTTACGAAAAGGGCTCAAGAAATGTTTGCTCTGTAAAGAGGAAATTTTTCTTATTGACTCTTTAAAATAAAGAATACTTTTAACTGAAAATTTTTACTGTGCTTACGTTTTTTTTATATTTGAACAGGAAACCATCTGAAATTGATGTTCAGTAACATATGACTTTGTGATATAAAACTTTCAACATCAGATGTACAAATAAGTATAAAACAATGCTTGGGTTGTCTTTCCAAATATTGAATCCTTTTTCCCAGCAACATTAGACAACTACTCGGGTTAAAATTGTGCTCAAAATTTAGATATTTATCAAAATATTCAAAATTATATCTAGTATATTGTGTTTTTTTATATTCAAATTGATGTTAAAATGTATCTATTGAATCTTAAGAACATTGATAGAGAATAAGAACAAATATCTAACGGTATTTCTAAATTTGACTTTTATAATAAATACTAAATGGAACGTTAAATGATAAGATTGAAACATTATTAGGTCACTAACCAAAGAAAAATTCCACTGCTCGACAAGAGTAATAATGTCCCCTACATGTACAGATTAGATGCAAGAGATTCATAATAGGTTGTGATATCCCAAGATATATCAAATTACTAGCTAAACCCGCACAGAGAATCTATGCTCCGTTATATACACACTACGCATTTTCTGCCAGATTATCGCTTTCTGACTTCTGATACTTCAGTTCGCCAAAAATACAGCGCTCGTCAACTATTGTCAAGAAACAAATTGAGCCGAGATGGTGATTCAGCACTCCAAGAAAATTCGCGAAGTCAAAAAAGTGCCGAGTGGTGTGCGTATAACGGAATAGTACACATTATACGATGTTTCACAATAGTTACCTCCATGGTAACTTAAATACTACGCTCACTTAAACTATTTTGACATTCATCTGAATGTCTTTTTGGCTCACCTAAGCCTATCCACTATATTTTTGACTCATCTCTTTTCATATGTTCATCCACAGTTTCATTAAATTGTAAGAAATATTGTGAACTCGACATCGTAAACTGATTTGCTTTTTCGAGAAAAAGTTGTTTTACACCAGAATGAATATAGTAGAAGTGTATGCCTATGAAATCATGGCTGGCTAACATGGCTACCAATTTTGTTTTTCTAAACAAACCGATCATTGCATCGGCAAAAGAGAAATTAGCATCTTTTCTGTGCCACGTACGTTATCGTTTTATATATAGAGATAATTGCTATCATAAATATTGCGTATGCAATATTAAACTTAATTATTCTGAGTGAAATGTTTTAAACTAATACTATGTCTTAAATATTTATGGATTGAAGGGCGAAACATAAGAAAATTGCAAAAAATCCTGATTTTTAATACACCATCCAGAGTATTTAAATTGCTTATAGCAACTGGAAAGGCAAAGGAATTTATAGCAGAAAAAAAACAGAAGAGAAAGATTGTTAGTTGTGTTTGAGTTAAACGTATTTATATCTAAAAATAGCAGATGAAATAAAAGATCTACAACTGCTACTTGATATCAGATAAGTTTCTTGGAAAAAATATTATTTAAGCACCCAAAAAGATGAAACAATTATGTTCATTTAATTAATAGGGATTTTTTGCTTTTAATTAAGAGTGTAAATTTAAATTTTCATTGAAATATGTAAAAGCATAACTGTCAAGGAAAAATGCACACTTCTTACTTAAATTATTATATTATTTCTGGATTTATTACGATATTATTCATGACTGATTAATTTACCGCTCATTTCAAGTTAAATGTTATCAATGTTTTAATTCTTTATTAAACATATTGTACCTTCTCCATTCTTTTGAGGAACTTGTATGTGCAGGCTGAAATTCTTTTTTTTTACTGAATTTTTTTTGTATAGAATTCGAGAATGCTAATGAACACAAAAATTATATATTTTTAAGTAAATGAACCAGAAAAGAAACTGGCATGAATCGTTTCAGGTTCTTCACCATGAAAATGGAAAAACTATTTTCAATATATTTCTAGATTACAGGTCTCAACAGCAATATAGCAAATACACCCTCCTAATTTCTTTTGTTGATAAAATTAGGATTTATTTGCTTTATAAGCTTCGTAGGTAATTGATGTCTTGTTTTTGAGCTATAAAGGATTTCATTATCATCATTAACTTTCTTTTTTTAAGAATTAAATTGTTTTTAGTAACACACATATCAAAAAGAAATAATTGCAAATCTTAAATAACGATTTTTAAAGCTCAAGGTCTTTTGAAATATTAAATATATTTATTTACATCATCTTCGTTGAAGTTTTCTTTGAAACAAAAATCCGAATCATTTGGGGATTCAACTTCCCAGTAATTTTGAGTTTCTGCATTAATTGTTATATCCGTGATTATATATAATTAGTTATAACAAACTGCATGTTTAAGTATTCGCGAATTTAGTATTTACGTATATCTACGTAACAAAATATATTTTCCTTCGGCATTTTTTTAAAGCGGTAACATGTTGATGAAAAAACAACTTGCTAAAATTTGTTTCCAGTGTTTTAATTCGATCTAACGACTCAATTCCCAGAGTATTGTTCCTTTAAATGAAGGGAAATTATAATTTAAAAGGAAACTGCAGATTATTCAAGAAATTGAGGGTAGAAATTAATGTAATGACTGTCCAGCTACATGTTTTAAGATCAGAAGCAACAATGTTGGTAATCTCGAAATGCAGACCCAGTATAGGGCTTTTATTACCCTCGAAAGCTTTTGAGCTCAAGTTTCAAAAAAGGTTTTTATAATGATTTTAAACTAAATGGTAAATAAAATATCATTTTGAACATGGATTTTTTTCCCCTTAAGTCTCCATTTTTTACTTCAAATTTCTACTCTTTGGCAGATTTTTGTGGCTTTCATCCTAAACCACAAAAGAAATTCTCTCATTACAGGGAACCTAATATCGCATTTACTTTCTTTAATAATTGTTTCCTCTGTACCATAGTTTGGTGCCGGAGAAAGTTCTTCGTCTAGAGCATTTTTATGAATATAATTATCTTCGAAAATTAAATTTCTTCTGTATTGCTGAGAGATTTTTAAAATGGATACTATGATTAGGTTGTCTTTATTTACAGAAAATTAAATTTTGCCACTTACCGCTATTCCTGCGTTCTGTTTTTTTGCTGTAGCATTTTAGAATTTTTTGTAAATATTATTCTATATAATCAGGATACTGATGCCATTAATTAATTAAAATAAATCTTTGGCTACGATTATGCCATTGATAAGTGCTTCTCTCGACTGACGTAAACATTCTTTCTTTGAATGAAGAAATGAAAATTTCATATAGTTTTTTTCAGACTTTCGTAAAGATCCTTTTTTTAAGATAAATTTAACATTTGGAAGAACTGATTTTCAAATCGGATGATACTTGAGTTTTTATTTCATACTACTTACTTCGGCGACCGTCTATAAAGGAAACAAGGAGAGTTCGTCGTTTATTTTGCATAATATTATTTTTTATAATGATATCCATAAAGTCTTTTGCAAATTTCCGACAATGTTAAGCCCATGTGCACTCAACGGCAAAATGTGTCATTTCCAGTACCTTTCTAAACGAATTTCGAAGAGGAGTTACTTTGTTGAAAAGCTTTCTTAAATGTTTAGCATTAATCCTGATTTTAGAAAAACGATACTTTAGGAATGCGTCGAATATTCATAAATAATTTAAAGATATATCATTCTTTGATTGAAGTTCTTTACTGCATCAAATCTTCCATTTTAAGTGGTAGCTTTGTCTATGAAACTTACTCTTGTAATAAGCGCGTACATAATATTTTGTACTATTCATTTTATTTCGTTAAAAGTTTAAATAATTTCTAATATGTGGTGAAAGATCATAGAAAAGTATAATTCTAAGTTGAGTTAAAATAAATACATATATCCAGTGATTTCGAATGCATTCATAATTCAATATTTGTTGCGTTAGCGATTAAATTTTCAAAAAAATTTGCTTAAAATATTGTAAGAAAAATAAATTTCTGCTGGATTACTGACAATTTCTGCAATGAATTTAAATGTCTGGGTCATTGAGGAAAGATTCCGTTTAAAAGTTATTCGACGAATTACAAAACCTCTAATACACTGGACCTAAAATTGCGGGTCACGAAAAAAAGTGGTGTTATTCAAATTTATGTCATGTTAGCCAAGACTCTAAATGTCTTCTGTGTCATTTTCTTCAAGATTTCTGAGCAAAAGTTATGAAAAAACCAACTTGGTTTTAGAGATTTAAAAAGTTCTAATGGAAGTTACATTAACTAATTATGAGTTAAAATACAATATTTTTTATTTCTTTTCTTGTGTTGGGGTCACGCCCAAATTTTCTCGAGTGAAAAGTGTATTGGAAAGCGTTTCCCCTTGAAAATGGATCGCGACTGTGAAATGTAGTGTTCTACTCTTTGTAAATAAAAGTTTCTACGTGAACTTCTAAGGGAGGGAATTTTATTTGGCATTAGTTCTGCCAAATCTTGCCTACATATTCAAAATGAAAATTACTAAGCACGGACATAAATTTAAAAGAAAAAAAATTCTTTCATATTTACAATTAAATATTTTTCGTTTATTAGAATTACAGATATCTCTGTTGAAAATCGTCGTAACTCCAGTGCAGAATAACTAAATGCCTCAGTACAATGATTGATTTTAGAATTCATATCAATGAGTTCTCTCTTTACTATAGTTACAACTAATACTACTTCACATTTTGCCATTGGCTTAGTTGCAAATTAATTCACATTGGAAATATTTAATTATAACACCGATAAACAAATTTCTAGATGAATTTACTTCTTGATAATGGTACATCCAAAATTATAGCAGCACATTGTGTGCGGGATACGTATTAGATGCAATCTCAAATACAAAGATAAACCATAACTGTGTTTGCTTAAGACAATGTTTATACCATAAAAGATAAGTGGACGTATTCTGAAGACATCTGTTATCATTTAAAACTTATCCAAACTAGTAAGTAAATCAAAATCTTAAATTAAAATTTTCATGTAGGGCAATTCGAGAAAAACTTATTATTACGTTTCCCGCTTCCAAAGTGTCAAAAGTGAGACAATATTTCGACACATAATTAATTCGTCTAAAGTAACCCTGAATACTTCACCTGGGAATTAAAGCAATTTTACTTATATAATAAATAAAAAAACCCCGATATAACGGGAAAACTGTGTGTTAGAAAAATGCACGATCCCACTGTGTTAACTCACAAATAGCTAAATAATTACAGCCTGCATCCACACTAATATTTTTATTTAAATAAACCTCAAATTTTACATTGCTGATTTTCAAATTAATTTTCAAAATAATTACTTTCTACCAAACTGTTACACTCGGGTATCTGTGATTGGGCTTCTCGGCGCCCCTTGTCTCACTAACGAGGAATTTAGTTTCCACTATCAATGGAATTTGAATAAGCGGAAACTGATACTCGACTGGGAAATAAAACACATTATTAAGTACTTAATATTTAAATATTTTTAATTTATGTAACATATACTTTAAAATCTTCTGTACAAAGTGGAGGCAACCAGGTCAAAAGCACAATTCCTACTCCTGCTCCCCTTTGCTACGCCACTGAAAAACGTTTCTTGTTTTAAAGGAAATTTTTCAAACACTAACTCAAGCAATGATTGTCCCATAAATAATCGCAAAAATTTGTATCGTTAATCACAAAATATATCGCTCATAATTATTTCCACTTTTGTGCAATAATAAATTTTCATCCTTTTCATTTGGTATGCCGAGATGCAGGAACAGTTTGCCTGCCCAACATTACGGGATCCGTGGATCCGTTCCTCACTGGTATAGCGTCCACTGCATCCCTCGAAAGAGCGCGAAGAAGAGAGATGTTGAATCGTGACAGTGGTCAAAATGGAATAGAATTTCTCAACATTGTACATACACAGTTCAGCAGCTGTGTTAAAATTTCGCTTTTCCGCATTTGTATTGTCTATGTGTTTTCATTACAAAAGCGTTTGTAATTTGATCGCTTAATTGGAGAAATGTATTATAATGATTAGATAAATAATTTACTTTATTTCCAGGAATCAAAATTTTTATGTTAAATATATATCTGAATTAAACTATGAGCTTTAAGAATCATACGCAGTATGGAAATTTCACTTGTTAAATCTTTTTTTAAAGTTTAAATCTTTTTAAGGGTTTCTCACGAAGTGTTTGTAAGCAATTTATTTAAAAAATTAGCCATGATGTGTATATCGCAATTCTATTAAATTCTAGAACTCTTTATACGTTAACAAAGAATTCTTTTAAGATATTGGACTAAGGACCGTTTGTTTCTCACTTTCTAAACGAAGTAACTGCCGTTGAATTCAAGAGTATCTGAAATAGAAAACCAGCACTGCTCTTCATTAATAGTAATGAAAAATATCAGGAGACAGTGGTGTGGGCAGCACGATGTCCTGATTGGTTAAGTGCGATGCTTCTGTGAGTACCATTTTTCCCGCCAGTACTGACAAAATTGGAGTGCATAAACATTTACATAAGGATATTGGAAGATATTATTTTTAGAAGACATAAAACGCTAGAATAGAAGTTTCATTTTATTGGTTAGATCAAGTGGAATTTAATGAATTTACTTTAGGAACAAAATTCAGGAAAATAAGTTGTATATAACATAACAGATAGATACACTGTTATATTCACTTATATATATATATATATTCGTAATTTCTATATATTTTACTTTTTTCAAACAAGAAAGAAATTAACCATTTATCTTAAAAATAAGCCGGATTCAGAGTTCACTGTAAAGCATGTGCTTTTAATTATTCTATTTTTTGAAATGCGTCTCTTTCTGATTGTCGTTAAAATAGCTTCTAATAATGAGTCTTTTTGAGTGTTTAATAAAGAAAGTAATGATTCCCAATGATAAATGTAAAGATTATCTGTGTTCTGATTAGTTTGTTGACAATTTTTTTTTTTATCTTTTCGAAGAGGTTCCTTTCCAGTTTTTCAAAATTTTTCCCAGAAGTGCGCCGTAAAGTTCCATATATATAGTGGTTCGGAAAGCTAAAAAAATATTTTCTGGCAGACAACATGCTCTCTTTTATGTATAACTATTGCATTATTTACTGGACGTAAAACCACCGATACACCAAGTTTTAGATTCCTCGCGTTGGTCGCTATTGACGTCATCAAAATGCTCAGTCAAATTTTACTGCAATTTTTTTTATTGATTTTAATTATATATCTTGTATTCTATTATATTTATTTCTTATGGTATCAAAAAACTAAAATAGAGCGATTGAGAGTGCAACATGAGAAGATATAGATTTTCCGGCGTCCGTTATTTTTTGAAAGCTCTGGAAAGTTGTTAATTTCTCAATGCTTCAAGATTTTTTGATGTCCGCGACAGGACTTTTAGTAAGTAAGAAAAATGTTTCAAGCAGTTTTAAGAAAGAGGATTTCAACTTTGTTGGTGTTTTTAAGGAATGGCTGCCATTTTTGAGTCAGTACGAACAGATTCATAATAATCACGAATTTGCTTCAGGAGATAAATTCCAGTATCCATTTAGTACATTCAACCGTTTTTGGTTGGCATGCCGCAGAGGTTGTTGGAATGATAATGCTCTTGATTGTTTAATTCTAGTTTCTGTACGGGTTAATTTTTAGTAGCAATTTATGTAAGTGAGCAGTTGAAATTGTCTGTATGTCTTCAAAGCAAAGAAAAGTTTTCATTAACAAACTAGAAGATGCACCCGTCTAAAGAAGGACTGTTAATCTGCCAACAATATCTCAGAATTTATAAACGAAAGTTGTAGTAGAAAATCTCATTCACATTGGCAGAGTGCTTAAGAAATAAAAAAAAGCATAAAATACAGAACTGATAAATCAATTGACACTGATGAATCAATTGCTAAAAACTTTACTTTTAACAATTACTTTCATTTTGTCCGAGTAAAAATAATGCCAAATCCACTAACAGAAAAAAATGCACTACCAAATACAAAATTTAAAAAAATGCTAATAAGAAATATTAGCAAATAACGACTGTCTGATACTCAATAATTCAGCAAAAAGATCTCTAAGAAGCGGAAAAATAAATTAATCTTGGTATAACACACCCATTTGATATAAAATAATGAAGCAGAATCTCTTTGGCTCATAGCCAAATTCTTGTACGTATTCCACAGGAATTTGACTAAGTATCTAACTGAAAAAAACCTGTCTGAGATGTTTTGTGATTTGCGCGTTTGATTAATGACGCTGACCAAAGGGGCGGAATTATTTTTAACTCCACCCGCATCACCGAAATCTGTGGATGATTCTAATATAGATTTGTATGATAACATTGAGTCATGTTCACGAGCATTGGAATCGTTAATTGTCACTTAAGATAAATGTGCTTCAGTGTTATTTCCAATTGAAGAGCCCTGTTTTTCTGCTGATCTTTAAAATCTAAGTATTTCCGAAACATTTTCCTTTGCAACGCGGACGCAAAATATAGATTGAATAATTGATGCAATTCCTGATAAAAGGAGTTGAAGTGAAGAGGGAACATTAGTTGTAGCCGGTTTTTGGGGTTTTGAAAGCGAGAAGAAAATCAGTCATTCAGAAAGATCAGTGCAGGTAATTTGCGAAATAAGAGCCATCAGCTGAAGGTTCATTAACGACTACTTTGATTACAAATGTTTAAGACGCCTTGCATTATATTTTTGCGAAGGAAAGCATTCAAGTTCAGAATGT
>BGPR01053573.1:0-10377 GCA_013235015.1 Araneus ventricosus | reverse complement strand
TGAACCTTTCGGCAAGGTAAGCGGAAAGGTTCGCTAGTCAACAAGAAACAAGGTTTTCTATACAGTTTTCAGTAAGATTTCCCCAAGCTTTTATTACAAGCTTGTTTTAGGCTTTCCTCAAGCTTGTTTCAGGCCTTTCAAAAGGTTGTCAGTAAGATTTCCCCATGCTTTTATTACAAGCTTGTTTTAGGCTTTCCTCAAGGTTGTTTCAGGCCTTTCAAAAGGTTGTTAAGAGCCCTCCTTCGGCGGACAAAATAGAGCTCCCCTTCCCCCCTCCGAAGCCGTAATCTTACAGAAGGGTCCAACCCCCTTTTTTATCCCCCTTCTTCTGACGTCATCTGGAATGTCAATTAATTGGAAATCTTAATTATTAATTTCAGTTAGTTTGATTAATCTAATTTTTAATTGAACTTACTTGTACGATTAGATTGTGACAAAACTTCCGATTCCTCTCAGCCGCGGATCGAACTCGCGTTTCTAGAGGTGGAAAGCAAACGCAGTAACCACTATACCGGACGAGGCTACACACGATAGGACAGGTGGTTAATAAAAAGCTTTCTTACGTCAATTTTGCGGGAATTGTTTCCGAAACAGTTTACGCTGAAATGCTTTCGCAGACTTGTTGTTCAAACATTGTCGGTGAGGTAGTTCATAAAAAGCTTTCCTATGTAAACCTTGCGGCAATGGTTTCCTAAACGGTTTTCGCGGAAATGCTTTCGCGGACAGCCTATGGAAAGTGAAATGGCAACCTTCTTTGCTATCTGGGATGCAACTTTGCCTTTTATTTGGCATTTCAACCCTTTTCGGTCGTATTAAGTTTATACATAGGTGTCACGTTGGTCGGAATTAATTTTCATTGAACGAATAGTAATATATAATATGCAAGATTTTTGAGGAAAACAAAATTTATTTAATCATTTTTACACTTTAAATATATGCAACACAATAATATGTTTTAATTTTATGTAAAAATTATATTTCCTAGTTCTCCATCGTGTGTTATCTTTGAAAGCAGTCTCCAATAAGAAGTCCTGGTTTTCGAAAATATGTGTCGCAAAAATAATTAGTTTGGCGTCTTCCGTCCTCAACATCCAACTTTCAATTTCACGGTACCTACTTTCGGAGACTTTCTTTTTTCCATTTTAGAGTATTATTTTTAACCCTTTAAAGGGTCATTTTTTTCTAGTAGTGGTATAATAAAATAACTTTGGGATTGAGATTCGTTTAAGAAAAGAAATTCTTTTAGCTTAATTTATGTCATTAAGTTTTTGTTAATTAATTTCATTAATTAATAATTAATTATCAAGTCAAGACACTTCATTATGATTTGAGATAAGAAATTGGAACATTTAGGCGGGTTTTTTTTGTTATATCGAAAAGTTTAGCTAAAACTTATGCCAACCTTAAAAATTGCGTTTAAAAATTGATGAATTTGGTGGTAAGTATACTTCCATGACGCATGATATAACATGGTCATAGCCAATCAAAATAGCATAACAAGAAATCAAGTGATATGAAGAATTAAGTTTATTTCCTATATTAACTTTTACTTTAAAGCGCCATTTTTAACGTAGGAAGAAAATTCATTGACACACCAAAACGCCACAAAGCTTGGTATGGGATATCCTCTATATCTCGGTAACTACATATGTTAAAAACATAACTAATGTCTTATTTTAGAGATAAAGGGTAACAACAGAAGTTACAAAATAACCTCTTGAAAATCGGAATTGTAGTTCAGTGACTACCGAGTCGCAATTTGGGTAAAAATACGCATGAATTGGTGGCGCGACCCTCTATATCTCGGTAACTACGTATGTTAAAAACTTAGAGATAAAGGGTAACAGCAGAAGTTACAAAAAAATTACATAAACCTAAAAATACAAGAAACAAAAGAGTCATGCGAGTCAAGTAGCCCTACACCTTTAACATCAGCAGCTGTTTGAAAAGACAGCCTTCCGTCATTTTTTTTTTGTAGTGGCTTAATAAAAAAAAATTGGGATTGAGACTAATTAAAGAAAATCATTTAGCCTACTGGTTCACATTAATGTTTTGTTAATTAATTTTATTAATTAATAATTAATCAAGTCAAGGCATTTCGTTATGGTTTGAGGAACGAAAGTGGAACATTTAGGTTTTTGTTTCATCGGAAAATTTGGCGAGAACTTACGCTGACCTTAAAAATTCCAGTTAAAAATTGATTAATTTGGTGAGAAATATTCTTCCCACTGCCTTAGAAAGGGCTAAAATATTTTAAGATGCGAAAAAGCGTGATTACACTTGAACGCAATTTTCGAAATATTATTTCGAATTCTATGTTTCTCCGAAGCTTGTCGACTTAGTATTATATGAGAAGACATATTTCTGGAATCGTAGAAAAACTTTGGAAGCTCAGAGTAGACATACGACCGCAAAGGGTTAATAAGCATCGTAAAACTCTAGAATCGATATTTTAACACAAATAATGCCTAAATGTCTGGAAAAGACATAAAAAATATATAAACGAGGTTAGATAGAACTGATCAGGAAAAAACAACTTTCAGCATGGAATTGTGATCTTATCTCTCTTTTTATTTCAGTGCGAATTATTTACAATACTCTTTACTTGTATCAGTATTAACAAAATTACAATTAAATCTCTGATTTTATTAGTATTGACAAATTACAATGAAATGTCTGCTTTTATCAGCATTAATAAAATTACAAGGAAATATCTGCTTTTATCATTATTAACAAAATTACTATGAAATATCTGCTTTTATTGGTATTAACAAAATTACAATGAAATATCAGCTTTTATTAGTACTAACAAAATAAGAATTTTATATCTCGCTATTACCAAAATGATTCAAATGTTTTAATGGCGCCAAACTCGCCAACACATTGAAACCTTTAAAAAGGTTCCATCTTGAAACGGTATCAAAAAATAAAAGTTCTTGCATATACGTCGTTTTTATGGCTTCAAGGAACATTTATACCAAATATGAAGAAAACTGAATGAAGGGTTTCTCCCTGACTGCGCAACAACCAAATTTAAAAATAGACGAAACGCCGAATGGTTGGATTGAAACAGAAACCTCGCTTCGCTCGGTCAATAATACGGAAGAGAACAACTTAAACCGGCCACTGTTTCTTTTCTCTTTAAATTTAAATTCGAAACCAGTTTAAATACAATAGAAACCTCATAGTGGTAGGCTTTAATTGCAAGAAGTACAAGCAAATAAAAAATAATAAATTGGTTGTACACAGGGCAAGTCCATTGTCTCCTCCCGGTTTTTTGAAATAATTTTTGTTGACTTAGAAGTGAGTTTTCTTAGTTGCTTGATGGGATTTTCGTTTATTGCTATTGTTTGATATTATTTCTCTTTTGATATCGTATTCCTGCTCATAAAAATCTTATGATTTATCGCCAGCATTAATAAATTGCGCAAAAATAATCAGAGTCTTCTTTTAAAAATGTTTGTTGTTCGCGATGGATCTTGTACTTCTGCGTCCATAGATATTGATGGCTTTCCTAGCCATGCTCCTACCTTCTCGACCAGTTAATTACAAAAATTCCTGCTAGCACGAACAAAGAAAAACGAAAGCATACTAAACAACATCACCACTAAGAAGAAAAATGATTAATTTTTCTCGCCAAAATTTATAAATAAGTCGCGTTCTTTTTCCACACCGGATCGCCACGTGTGACTCTCCATTGTCTTCATGGCGGGTTTGATAGGTATTCTTAGCGCAACTTCATATTTCAGGCAAGTCTATTGTTAGCATCACGTCATCGTAATCGATTTCCGCGACGCCCCACATACAATTCCTCTGTCCCCTCCTCTCCCCTTTCCCCCACCCCCTCCGAGACCTTTAAAAACTTCCCAATCCTTACTACCAAATCACTCTTGGCCATTATTAAAATCAGAAAACAACCGTGAAAAAGTTGTGGAAGAAGTTTTGGCGCTGTTTTCTTGGCGCATTGCCAGGGCCACTCACGCCATTCAGGATCATTTGGCGGGATGGAATAGGCGATAAGTATGTAGAGATAAGAAAAGCAATTTGCACGTCGGTTCAATTCATTATAACTGACGAGCAGCAATGTAGCAGGTAGAAAATAGACCTAGCATTGCTTGGAAGCCTTTGAGTACGAAACTGAATGCAAAAAAGATAACATAGAGAAGTAGTCATTCCTTCTACAACACAACGCTCTGATAACAGGATAAATGGGGCGATATAACAGGACGTAAAAAGTACAATAACCCTGCTATAGCGAGTTAGTTTTGAATAACATGTAAAAAAATATGACATTATTATAGGGTGGTCTTAAATTATTAAGCACATTTCAGTGTTGATTAAAGCACAAAGTACTTACATGTTTAATGTTTTCTACACAAAAGCATTGTTCTATTTTCAGTATAAATATTATAAATAGTTTAATCAGTTTATGTGCTATTAGTTGTTTATTTTCACTTTATAATTTCTCAAGACTTAGGTCCATGTTTTGTTTCCGTGTAACCACTGGCATCAACAGAGCCACTGAAATGTTTTCTTTAAACCTGCATTTCCTGGCACTGTAACAAGCCGATCTATAAAGTTGTTTTTTAGTGTGACTCTTAATAAAGGTGAAGTTTTCAGACCCATTAATAGTAAATGGCAGGAGCAGTGGGATTCCGAGACTAATAATAACCTTCATGATGTGAAACCTTGGTCCTCAGTTATGAATAGGAAAGCCGATACCCTTTTAACTAGTTTGCGCATTGGACATACCAGATTTACTCACCTTCACTTGTTGCTTGGAGAGGAACCACAAATGTGCTCCCGATGTAGCTTCACGTGTCAGTTCGCCATATACTTTCAGAGTGCCCAAACTTTAATACCCATCGTTTTCAGTTTTTTAAAACGCCTTCAATTTCCTGAGCTAATTTACTTGGTGTAACACCCCATGCTCAAATTTTTGCATTTTTTATATCCATAAAGTTTTATCCACTGATGTAAAGCATTTTTTGTTTAACTAAATACTTTTTTACTTTTATCATTACACGACTGTTTTAATTTCTTTTTACATTGATATCACTTTCACTTTCGTTTGGCGCAGCATAGCAAAACTAATGGCTCTTGTACCACAAAACATCTAAACATCCAACCGTTTAGTAACCGTAAAGGTTACAGGCATGAGGTTATTAGACAGTGTTCTATACAAGAACATTTTGAAAATTTTTATTTAAAAATATGTTAAACTTTCAATAGACGTGCGCTACAATAATCACAGGTTTATAGGGAAGAGTGGGTTAAAACGGGATACTTTTATTTTTACGTTATTAATCCTTCTTTCTAATGAACAAATACTGAATTATTCTCCACTAGGGAAGAATAAAAAAAATGGTCATAGTTTCCTTAATGTTCGTATGATTTTAAAATATTCTTACTTCAAAATTATTACACTTTTACAAACCATTTTTTGTCCAGCTTATTATACTTTTACTAAGGATTTATACCCTTTTTAAAAAATAAGGATTTACTCCAATAATTGCTCTGTTCTATTTCGTTTCTTATGATATCTGCATTCGGGGTAAAACGGGATACTAGGGGAAGCTACGGATACCCGACCGAAGAGGATTTTCTTAGGTTCTGAGATAGTTGATAGTTTGTGAGGGCCATTCCTATTTGACCTTTGCGTCAAATGATCTGATGAAAAGCATTTCCAACAGTTAGAAGAAAAGAAAAGCGAAAATGAAAAAAATGCTAATAAAGAAGAGAACATTGTTTTGTGGTGACTCAAAAAAACAGAAAAAGAAAACCTCAAAACAAAACAATCAAAAAGAGAAGAGTATAAAGAACCAATACTGCAAAGCCGTCTTATAAAAAACCTAAATGAGTCCACTAAATCTGCAGTGGAGCCGAGAATAAATACAACTACGTTCTGTGAGAGAGAGAATTACTACTATTCTTACTTATTATTATTCTTAAACTAATTGCCTTTATTCTTAAATTATTAACTACGGTAACTATTGTTAAATTTTAAAAAATTGCCATTATTCTTAAATTGTTAACTATTGTAATTATTGTTAAATTTTAAAAAATCGCATTTTTTTCTTAAATTGTCAACCATTATAACTATTGTTAAATCTTAGAAAATTGTTTTATTCCTAAATTGTCACACAAAATAAAAACTATGCTACTTTCCACTGAAAATCTAGTTTTCCCTAATTTCCCATAGAGTTAACATGTGTATTATGACATGAGTTAACATGTTACCCCACTAGTGGGGTAAAACGGGATACTTCGACTTTTTCTACAAAAAAAATCATTAGTAAAAAAAGTAATGAAACTCTGACTTTTCCTGAAAGATATATTAAACTCTGATAAATAAAGAATATTTTAGTAAAATTTGGCATAATTTATAGCTCCAACAGGCTGTTTAGCTCCAAAAGGCCTTCAAATCTTAGGTATCCCGTTTTACCCCACTTTCCCCTACAGAGTTATTCAAAACATTTGCATTGATTGCAAATTGCTATAATTTATTTGTAATCTACTATTGGAAGATAACAATATAGAAGGAAGCTTAAACTTTTGTATGCGTATACAATAATTGCCCTACGTGACTTCCCTTGGTCACACGGGAAACATTCGGGCAGTAGTCTATTTCACGCAAGACAATATGAAACACATTCGCAGCCATTGATGTGCTTTCGATAACCACATGCAGAACATGCGCATGTGGGTTTCTAATTCTCCTGGAATTACTACTTGTGCCTTAATTTCACTGGGATATGTCGTAGATTCTGTGTTGCTTTGCGCGTTAACACTTAACCAACTGAAGGTACGAATAGAAAATTCTTCAGATGGTTGTGAAATGAACTGCCGCACGGATGTTGTCTGTGTGACCAAAGGGAGTCACATAGGGCAATTATTACGTACGCAAAGCTCCTTCTGTATTGTGTATAATTGTTTTCTTCCTATCGTTGTTTACATTCGTTATAGTTATTTGCAATCGGTGCAATTGTTTTGAATAAGCCTGAATAAAGAGCGAATACAAAATAAAATACAGTGGAAGTGCGCCCAGTTAGTTTAATTTTGGGTTCCAATGCGCATTTTGCAGGCGGAAAAATGACTTGATGTCATAGCACTGCGTCTGATAGCATGCAGTAATATATTAGATGACATGTACAGTTACGTTTATCATGCGACTTTGATGTCATACAAGCATATTACATATGAATTTCAAAAGCAACGGGATACAAGTAGTGATTCACTGAAAATAGTCGTTTAACAAGCAACACCACCTATCTCAATATTCCAAGTTTCACCAGTACAAGATAATACTGAATTTTTCGCAACCAATAACGAATATTTCTGATAATTTTCACATCTGGTATGAATACGAGATCGCGACTTCATACCAGATATGAAAAAAATGACAGCAGGCTGTCTTTTTCAAACAGCTGCTGATGTTAAAAGCGTAGGACTACTTTACTCGCGTGACTATTTTGTTTCTCAAAGTTTCTCTTTGTTACTCGCGATTCTCTTTTGCTTCTCGAAGCTTCTCCGATTCTCTTTGTTACTCGCGATACTATTCTGTTCCTCGAAGTTACTCGCGATACTCTTGTTTCTCGAAGTTATTTGTGAGTCTCTTTTGTTCCTCGAAGTTGTTCTCAATTCTCTTTTGTTTCTCGAAGTTACTCTCAATTCTCTTTTGTTTCGTTGAGATACTAATGTATGGAAAATTGGCGAAACAAAATAAAACTAAGGTTACAATGAAAATTGTTTTATTTCTTAATAAAATATATTACAATGTCAATTCTTTTGTGTTGAATTCTTCAATCGTGCGTGGATATGTTACAGTTCTGCGTGGGATCAGTCGATGATATGAAAAGTAACGTACATAATTTAATAATTTTTTTGTAACTTCTGTTGTTATCTGTTATCTCTAAAATAAGACATGTTTTCAACATATGTAGTCATCGAGATATAGAGGATCTCCCATACTACGTTTTTTGTGGCGTTTTGGCGTGTGAATCAAATTCCTTCCTGAGACCCCAATGGGAGGAACGTAGTCCTACGTTAAAACAAGTAATATACAAAAATTTTTTGGAGTCAATTAATACTTAGGTCAACAAAGAAAAATTTTATTTTAGAAATTTTTTCTTCCATATAAAACTAAAATTAATTAATTCAATTTAATTAATGAATTAATATTTGAAAAAACTGTATTAACATCAAGTGTCATCCACTACAAGTTTAAAAAATGTATTTGAACTTGAGTGGATGAATAAAAAGTAATTTATTAACGATTGAAAATTTTAACGAGATATATAGGGAGAGTGTGAACTAATAGTAGGAATTGAAGAAAAAATAGACCTAAGTTTATCCATTCAAATGGGGAACTAAACATTTTTGGATGCAATTGCCAACAAGAGATATTTTTCAGAATATAAATTAAGTGCAAAAGTGATATGTCTTGAGTAAATCTCTTGACCCGGAAGTGATTTGAACACGCAACCTTCTGATCTGGCGTCAGACGCGCTACCGTTCCGCCACCGAGTCCCGTTCCGCATTGCTTATCCCTACACCATGATCGTAGCCTGTGAGAGGCTCTAATAAATAAAATTAATTAATTCAATTTAATTAATGAATTAATATTGGAAAAAACTGCATTAACATCAAGTGTCATCCACTACAAGTTTAAAAAATGTATTTGAACTTGAGTGGATGAATAAAAAGTATTTTATTAACGATTGAAAATTTGAACAAGATATATAAATAAATATATATAGGGAGAGTGTGAACTAATAGTAGGAATTGAAAAAGAGTCAGAAATATTCATTATTAGTTGCGAAAAATTCAGTATTATCTTCCTGTGAAACTTGGAAAACTGAGATAGGTGATGTTGCTCGTTAAACGACGAAACATTAATTAAAATTCTTACTTCACAAGCGCATATTGCAGAGAACCTAAACGTTCTCTGGCTCGCCTACGTCCATCTGCTTCATTTCTAACTTACTGTTTTGAATAATTTCATCCAAATTTTAATTATATTGTAAGAAATATTGTAAACTCAATGTCTTAAACTCATTTTTTGCCAGAAAAGTTGGTTTTTTTACACCAAAGCGGCTATAGTAGCGAGCTATTCTTATCAGTGGCGAATCCAGGGGGGGGGCGATCGGTATCGGGCTACAGCCCCCCCAGAGCCAAGTCAGAATTCTTGATTTTGTTTAAAATTACTATAATTGTTTGTTCTTAATTTCCCTTTTTTAAAAAAATAATAAAAACGTGACAATATTGCTTTCTGGCTTGACAAGTTCGAAAATTTTCCTACTTTTCTAGTCATTCCACTAGTACTTGTAGTGTTGCCGCGGTCGGAGACATTTTTTGGATTGCTATTTCATTGCATTTTTTATTAAATTATCACAAGTATTGTATTGTTTTTCATGATTCTTATTGTCATGTGAGTAAAGACTGTAAAGTTAAAGTTTTTTGGTTTACATAAACCACCAGGTTTGACATTCGGAACGGCGATACAAAATTTTTATGCCCTCAGCCCCCTCCCCAGACCCAAATCCTGGATTCGCCACTGATTCTTATGAAGTTAAGCCTAACATGGCGGAGGCTATCAGTTCTGTATTCTAAACAAACCAACCGTTGCCATTCGGCAATAAGTAATAAGCATTAGATTGCTGGCACAACACGCAACCCAATCAGTGAGAGAGCTGACTTCGATTAGAGAGTGATGAGAATTTATCCACATCAGTCATCGTGTGAAATCGGAGCTGTTTGCCGAGGGCGTTGTCGCTCGGTGAGAGAGAACAATTTGCCCTCAAACTTTTTGTGTGTTTTACATGGATTGTGTGCTCGGTACGGTATTCGTCCATCATTAACGGTTGACGATTTTCTTTAGCAGAAAGAAAAGTTTGAATATATTTTTTCTATCGCCAATCGAGATGTATACTCATATTCTAACCATCTGCTAAAGTTATTCGTCAGTAATGTCGGTCAGAAAATTTTATGACAGTTTATACTTATTTCTGTCATGCCAAAGACATGTCAGAGTTTTTCAGATATCTGTTGTAATTATATTCCAGAAGCAAATGCTGATTTTTTATTTTTGAGTTTTCGATGTGGAAACGTCATTATTTGCAAATAACAAGAAAAATCTAAGCGAAAGGTAATATTAACATGGATTCTACCATGTCCATCATGAAGTGATTTTTGTCATCTACTCATAGATTTACATAAAAATTTCATCACATACAAGAAAATAGCAAGAACTCGAACTATCAATGGATGATGTACAAGGGTAAATCATTAAGTAAGTCTCAAAAGATAAAAAATAATTTACCATGATAACCACTTGGAAACAATTTCATTTTTCAACATAATCTCCACCAATGTTGA
>BGPR01053572.1:0-10377 GCA_013235015.1 Araneus ventricosus | reverse complement strand
TCACATGGAGACAAGTAAAATCCGTTTTATGTGCAGTTCATGACTTTAACCCAAAAATAAAAGAAGTAACATTTCGAGATTTTGCATTCTTTTTCGAAGCACTGAAAATTCGAAGGCATACAGATCGTGATGGAAAGTCTTACCTTTATCATCCTCATAAAATGTTAGTGTGTTCCTTAAAGGGAAAAGGTTATCTTGAGAGATTAACCATTAGAAATATGTCATTGGACAAGAAAGAGGGTATGGAAATCATGAAGTGGATCACAGCATACCCAAAAATGAAATCAGTTATATTGGATGGATTTGTGAATGAAGAAAAAGAGTATCGTTTGGCAGACTATACAAGCTTTTTGCTGGATGTGTGCAAAACTATTACAAAACTCGAATCATTAGAAATTGACTACCAACTATTTTTCGATTACATCATCAAGGAATGTTTGATTCTGCAGATCAACATCATCAAGACAGAAACATGCAGTTGAAGAATCTCATCATTAAGTGCAAATATAAAGAGTCTATAGAACTCAAAGAAATTCCATATGAATGGTGGAGTCACTTAAGAAATTCCTTTCCGGACTTGAAAATTAAATTGGATGTTACTATACGCAGTCATATTACAATGAAAATATTTCTTGTGAGAACAATACCACTACACAGTTTGGATTTTAAATGCCATCTACGCCATTTTGCTGCAAGGCTATGTACTTTCTTAAATCATCTAAGTTTCTGCGGATATGCTAATTGTCTCAAAGCAATTAATTTGGAATGGAATGGAGATACATCTCTGTTAGAATTTATTAAAGAGTTCGCGCTGTTGGAATCGCTCAGACTTTGGTTAAGCCATATTCCTTCGGGAATTAATGATATTTTGAACACATTCCTAGAAAATGAGTCCAAGTCTTTGAAGAAAATTGAACTACTAGAAAATCACCTGTCATGGTTGGACGGGTGCAAATTGCCTCTTCACTCGAGAGATTTCCCGTCAGATTTGATGCGTTTATATAGTTATATATGCGAGAGAAATGTTTAAAATTGATTGAAAACAAATAAAATAAACGTATGCTCTATGACAGGAAATTCTTTTTTTAATTTACATATTATTTGCATATTTCTTTATTGAGAAAACCTCTTGGTGAACAACATTCCGTGTGAAGTATTTTTCTTTGTTTAAAAATTTTCCTTTTACTTCAGATGTCTTTGTGTAAGTTTTAACGTGATTGGGGTTCCTAGACCTTGAAAGTACAACATAGAGCTGCCCATGTGAAAAGACAGGCTCATCGAAGTAAATTCCAACGTGATCGAAAGTTTGCCCTGCGATTTGTTGATAGTCATCGCGTAAGCGGGAATTAATGGGAACTGGCGGCGCTTGAGGACGAACGGTAAATTCACGTCACTGGGAGCTAATTCAATTCTTGATAAGAAAACAACGTCGCCAGGATTACATTCAGATACAATTTTCGCACTTATGGAAATTTTCATGGAGACCAATAATTGATAAGTGAGTGCCGTTACAAAGTCCTTGTTTAGGATTTAAATTTCTGAGCAACATGACGATTACTCCTTTCTTAAGCATCAATGCGTGGTGTGGCATGCCTGATGGAGTTAAATCATGCAGAAATTCAGGTGGATAGTTTTGCACGTCGTTCTGATCTTTGAATATTATTGAATCGGAGCTGTAAAAGGTATGAGGCTCATCCTGTAGTTTTCCGAGATTGACCGATTCATTTCCAGTGTCTTCTTGTTGGTTGGAGCTAAAAGGACACGCTTTGCTAGTTGTTCGACTTTCATGTCGTTCAAGTTTTCTCTGTAAATGGTTTCAATCAGGTTTTCTTCTACTACCATTTGCTGAGGTATTTCGATGGAATATCACGGTAATCCTGAAATTTCAGGAAGACTGCCTGATCCGATGTTCAATAGCCACATGTTGTGCTCTGTTTGTACAGCGCAGCGAATGTTTGTTGTGAGTGAACTTGCTCCAAAGCGAGCTTGATTTTATACAACTTCCGATGACATCTGCTCGTGTACCTCTTGGAACAACTGGAAGTGTCTGTCTGAAGTCGCCTCCGATTATTATAACTTTTCCTCCGAAAGGCTTATTGTTATTCATCAAATCTCGCAAAAGAGAGTCAATACAACGAAGACCGTCTTTTGTGAGCATCGTAATTTCATCAATAATGATGAGCATTGCTTGACGCAGTTTATCTGCTTCCGGAGATGTTGATCTCATTGACGAAACTGATGTGTCGAGAAGAGGAACTGGTAACTTAAATCCAAGAAGCTGCTTCGATGTTGTTGCGCAAATAATCTAGAGACATATCGATCGATTATTTGTCCCACAGCTCGAGTACTAGTCGGGTTACAGAAGCACAGAATAAAGGCGAAGGTCTGACGTAGTTGCTTTGGCATTTGATAGGTGTAAGCAATGATCCCACTCTTCATCTCAATTCAGCAAGTGACGGTGAAAAGCTACTTGCTTGAAAGTGTCATAAATAACGTTGTCAAACTTTCGAAGAAACTTACAGCTTGCAGCACCAGGAACATGAAGCAACAGCATGCGTAGGTAGAATCGTTCAGCGTCTTTGACATTCAACAAGTACATTCTCGCGACTATTTTGTTACCTCCTCTCTTTCGCCTTTTCCAGTTATTACGATCTTACACGTAATTCTATGGAATGTCAGTGTTCAATAATGTTTGAGCATCAGGATCGCTTTGATTTAACTGGAACCATGACTCTAGCATCATTTGTCTTGATCTTGCAGCCTCCAAGGCCTCCTTTTCGTGGCCGTCCTTAAACGTGACGCGTTTCTGGTTTGGGAGCTAAACAGGAAGTCTCATCACTGCATACGACCGGTCATGCATGTGTGACTCAAGCAATCGCCACATTGCTTCAGGTGCACTGACATACCGTGCGTCAATCTAGTTTGCAATCTCATTGTATTGGACCTGCCCTGCAGACAAAACCATGTTGGCGCAGTCAAATCCTTTGTAAATATATTTATAAATATATTTCACCTCACGCAGAGAGGTGAAAACTTCGACGTTGATGTGCGCGTTATATTTCAGCAGCAGATAAGGATTGTAAAGGACAGCGAATCTGTTATCCATTTCTCTTCCTCGCACAAATGTTGTGTCACTTGGGCATCTGCGATACAAAGGGTAGACTCTCACATTCATTATAGTTGCAGTTCGAAATCCTTTGGGAAACATTTTCTTGCATTGGCCCACTTCCATGCAAGATGCTCCAGGAAGGTCAATGCCACAGGGACCATGCATTAAGCATTTTGTTACAATTTCATGCAGTCGCAGATTTTCAATCGATGATGGAATCTCAGCACTCCCAAATTTATCTATATGCTCAGATGTTGAAAACTTGTCAGCCGCCTGTAGAACAATTAGAATGTGTGCATGTGGCAATCTGCGCTTTTGAAATTCTATTGTGTACACTTGGGTTATTGATTTTCCCAATGCGCCATGAATTGTCGGATCGTCCATGAGTGATTTCAACTTTAAATTGAAACCTCGCGCCTACAAATCAGGACGGTCAGTTGTGTGTTCGGAGGGTCGCAAATTTTCCGTGATTTCTGGCCTTTTTGGATTAGCAGTAAATGTTATGAATAGATCCGGTGCACCGTATTTGGCGAAGATGGACATTGCGTCCGCGCACTGTTTTCTCATATTTCGCGGTGATCCTTCAAATGATGAGGGCAGGATTACTGGAATTCCGGTCCGCAAGTCCTTGGTAGAACTCAGTTCGTAACTGTTGTTGATGCGTTCTGATGAAATTCAGGTTATATGCTTCTACCTGGAGGTACGAATTGACAATCCATTGCTGTGTAAGTTTCCCCGCAGTAATAATCGGATTGAAGTCGTCTATTACAGCTGTTAACGCTGATTTGTACTGAAGCAATGTTACGGTTATTCTGCTTTGATTTCCTTGTGCTCCTTGGTAAGACTCACAACGCCATTTGGGTTGCCAACCAGGTTTGCCATAAGGAAAGAAAATGGGATAAGCCATCGGATCTAAATTTGGGCTGAGGAAGCTGATATTAATAAATGGTTGCTGCGGATTTTCGGGATTCAATGGATACACGAGAATGTCTCTTTCGAATGGAGGTTCTCCATCGCTGTTGACAAAAACCATTGCTATCTCGCTGGCTGTCGGTGCATTGTACCTTCGCTGGTATGAATGTCGATCGCGCCTAAAGACCATGTTCACGGCGGGAACATCCTCACCTGCTTCGGTTGATTCTATAATTACTCACGATTCAACCTCTCAAAACATTCGGTAGGTGTCAGACAATCGATTGTGCTGTCTAAAGAAGCGATCGATTTGATCCAGGATTCGTAAATTGCATTGCTCATTAGCTGGATGATTTACTCGAATTTTAGTAGCCTGAATACTATCGATCACGTAGAGTTGGGCATACTGAGGAGCTTGGCCATTCACTGATTGAATGTGACTGGTGCGATGACGTATCTCACCGTGAACTTTGAATACGTATGGTCCCCCACCTCTGAAATCAACTACTTTCGTACCCATGGATGCGAAAGGAACAGCACTATTGTATGAGCGGATGTTATCGTGAAAATGTTTATAATCAGGATTGTTAGGATTCGTCAATAAGTCAAGAAGAAAATTAGGATAAAGAAAATCATTACTTAGTGCATCTGAGGGCTTCTCTAATTTGATTTTCCCTTTGCGGCAACAGCTGGTGAATTTGCCATCAGAAGAGCGTTCTGCAGCAAAGTTCTTTGATTTGCGGAACTGGCAAATTATGTTCAAGGGTCCGCAGTTGTGCGTTTCTACTTGGGCCTCTATGAAGTGAATTGCTTCGTCGCGAATCCTTTGACTTTGACGGTTTCTGACCAAGTGATGAGCTTCAGCATATCTTTCTCGGCGAGCTTGAGATTGAGCTGGAGTTTCGGTTTCGATGCGTCTCCTATAAGCGGCTGCATCTACTGCACGAATCCTGTCTAGCGATTCCTGGCTTTGCCTCGCTAACCATCTTGCTTTCCTTTCCTTTGTCCTCCGCCATCTTTTTGCGATGGGTTCTTCGTCGGTATTCATCGTAAAAAATATATTAAACTAATTCATGATTTCAAAGTATTAAATAACCATGAATTAATTAATTCAATAACTATGAAATTCTCAGCTTGTCAAAAGTTAAAATTTTAAACGTTGCAGCAAAATATCAAAAAACGTTGTTGTCAAACGTTGCCAAAAAATATCATCAAATTATATCATCACGGTTGCAATAAATAATTATCGTGGCGTCCAAACTATATCACGCGCATGATATACCTCTGACGTAATTTACTACTTTCTATTTTAAAACAGAAATTAATTTGAAATATATGATTAATATGATTTAAAATTTCTCGGGAACTATTGATCATGGCGAGATAAATTTTTTATCAATCGATAGCAAATTTTATTTCACTATTTTAGAGCTATTAAATTTGAAATTAGAACGGCAATTACTCTTTTAAATTTAAAATTACTGAAATTTAGGTTCTCTAACAATGAAATAATGCTGTTCAACATCTCGCAGTGCTATGCGCGAGTTTTATTGCTGGTGACGTCAGAGCGTTAACGGAGGATCTGGCCTATTATATTAGTAATTGTTTAGGATCCTGGAAGGTGACAAACTAAAGAAAGACACTTTAACGGATTTAAAAGATAGGTACTTTTTAAGATTTAAATCACATGGCATAAACTGCATTTTAGGTATACTTCAAAAACCAACCTAGATAAAGCCATGAAAAATCAATGTTTTTTGAATTTATAAATGACTTCTTATTCATTGCGCAACTCTTTAAGAAGCCTTCGCATTATTATAGAAGCAGCGCCATAGTCTTAAACTTTCTTTTCTTTACAGTAGGGAAACTCAAATGTTTTTCTCCGTTGTTTTCTGCAAATCGGGACGCAAATTAACAACGTTTAAATATTGTATAATTCATTAAAATGAAAAAATTTAGGGAAAATATTGTAATGAATTTTAATGAAAAATAAATAATTATTGTGTCTTCAATATGTTTATTTGATGTATACTTAATTCTTATTCATTGCACTACTCTTTAAAAATCATTTTTATATAAAGATGTAAAATTGAAAGTCGCCGCAATAGTATTGTTCCATAATTCGACCTAATAAGTGCATGGATTTTTTTCCGAACAAGGTGATCGCAAAGAATCAAATGAATATGGGAGTTTGGCAAAACACTTGGTTTAGCTCTCTTGCACGTACCAGCTAACGGTACAGAAAACATTAGAAGATTCGTCTGTAATTAATATCTCTATTATTTAATTATTAACTATTTAATATCTACAGATACTTTCTAAATGGCAGAACGGTCGAGTTGAGTGTTCAAAATATAGGCTTCTTGAAGTTTATAGGCATTATAGTATGTTACCAGGAAAAATAGCTACTTACAAATCAATAGATACTGTTATAGATCAAGATGAAGCAATAAATTATGCAACTGAATTCTTAAATTCACTTCATTTATCTGGATTGCTACCTCACATCATTAATGTAAAGGTTAGTGTTCCTATCATTCTTCTTAGAAACATTGAGCCACCCCGTCTTTGCACTGGTACCGGATTGGCAGTCAAAGGATTATTAAAAAAATTCCATCGAAACAATAATTTTAATTGGCAAATTCAAAGGATAGGATGTGCTAATACCACGTACACCAATGATACCAACAGATATGTCATTCCAATTCAAACGATTACAATTTCCAATTAAAGTGGCTTTGGTCAAATCACAAGGTCAATCATTGCAAGCATGTGGATTGAATTTGGAGAATCCGTGTTTTTCTCATGGACAATTATACGTTGCATGCTCCCGTGTAGGAAAACCAAGGGATTTGTTTGTATATATGTCAAATGGAAACAGCAAAAACATTTGAAGGTTTGATAGCCCTCAACTCATTTGGATCATCATAAAGGTATGTAAGTGGACGTCCATTGACTACGCTTTCACATTCGCATAGCAAAGTCACCATTTCCTCGTACGTCGCGCAAGCACGTCCCGAGACTTTCCTTAAAAGTTGGTTAATGATACAGATCATTCTTTCCCACCAACCTCCATACCATGAAGCTGCTGGGGGATTGAAATGCCATTTGATCTTCTGAATAGCACATTCAGCTATAATTTCTTGCCAGTTGAGATTGCCGAGAGCTCTTGACGTTCCCAAAAAATTAGTTCCGTTATCCGTATACATAATAGAACTACGCTCTCTTCTAGCAAAAAAACGCCGCATAGCTTGCATAAAGGCTTCGGTAGACAGAAAGGTCACTAATTCCAAGTGAATAGCGCGGTAAACTGCGCGCGTAAAAATCACGATCCATGCTTTCTCACCTCCTTTCAAATATAGATAGGACCTGCTAGATCAACTCCAGTCACTTCAAACGCAGCCACACGATTGATTCTGTCGACAGGAAGTGGCGCAGGAACAACTGGCACTACAGGCTTTGATGTGTACATCCTACATGTCACACAATTTTGCAAAACTTCTTTAACAACCCTCCGGCCCCGAGGAATCCAAAATCGTCCACGTAGATGAGACAGGGTAGTTTGTACTCCAGCATGGCGAAGTGTCTTATGAGCATAATCTATGAGTCTCCTGACAATAGGATGATCTGGCAGAACGGTGGGTCTTACAAAGTCTTCTGGGTCTTGTCCAAGGATTAGCCTTGATCGAACCTTCAATATTTTATTTTCTTCGTAAAACTGTATTGTCTGGGTGTACTTCTCCCGTTTATCCAATGACCATTCTGATTGGATTATTCGTATAACAGTTTCCTCGGCCTTTTGGATTTCTTCGTATGACAGTTCCTTTGTCAACTTGTAAGAATTCGCTCTGACATTCTGGCAAAATCTCAATATCCAAGCAGTAATGCGGATAATCCTTGGGTAACTGGAAAAGTATAAAAATCTATTTCCAAAATTTTCTTTGTGTTCGATATTTAGGTTCACGACGACAGTCTTTCGTCGTTCTATCATTGCTTTTTCAGAAAGGATTATCTTTTTGTATGGCCAAAATTCTGGGCATTCGTAGAGGCATTTCGGACCCTCTCACCATCGACTCCATAAAAGTTCAGACCAATCACATGAGCTGGAAGGTAAGTCTGCTGGATTGATATCTCCAGGGACAAATCGCCAATCTTCTACATTTGTCAGTTCTCTTATTTCTTTAATTCTGTTACCCACAAATGTATTCCAAGGTTCTGTGTTTGTAATCCATCCCAAAACGATCATGGAATCTGTCCAAAAATACGTCTTCAAAGGAAATTTCAAAGCATCTAATATTGTTGAAGCAATTCTAGCTTCAATGGCAGCTCCTAAAAGTCGTGGAATTGTTAGCCTCTTAACAGGAGCCACTCTAGATTTTGCTAAAACCAGTGAGACTTTCACTTCTTCCTCTTCCTCGCATCGAAGAAAGGCACAGCAAGCATACCCATAAGCCGAAGCATCTGTAAATATGTGCAAGGTGGCCTTTTCTGCACTTCCACGCAGTACCCTACGAGGAATTCTGCATTTTTCGACAAGGCCTAAATGTTTAGCCCATCGCTGATAACGCAATTGCATATCTGATGGTCCTCGTCCCAATCCAATTTATTATTCTAAGCTTCTTGGAGTAAAAGTTTCTCCAACAGTGTCGCAGGTGAAGTAAAACCAATAGGATCATATATACTGTTAACAATGGAAAGTAATTTTCTCTTTGAAACAATTTCACTGAATCCAATGTCAACTTGAGGACTAACGCAGTATAGCTCATCGGTTTATGTATCCCACTTAATGCCAAGTACGCTTTGACTTTCTTGATCTCGAACTCCCGTGTGAGCCCAACATCTTAATTCAAAAGAAGCTGCATTCATAGTTTGCGGCTTGAATTGCTCTAATTCTTCTTGGCTTTCAACACTGGTTGTTAAATTGTCTACATAGAAACCTCGCTTAAGTTTCTCCACAGTCGTCTGAAGAGATTCAAGTTGATATTGAATTGAACTAAGGTGGTGACGAATACAGGCATTCAAGAGAAATGGGCTGGAAGTCACCCCAAAGACGACTCGACAATGTCTAAAGAATTCTAATTTCGATCGATCTTTGACATTCCACCACAACAATCTCAAAAAATCACGATCCTCAGGTCTGACACTCAATTGCAAGAAAGCTTGTTTAATATCAGCAATAACTCCTATGGCACCAGTACGAAATCTTAACAGAAGTGGATGAATCTGCTCTGAAAGGCTAGGTCCAACACTTAAGCATTCATTTAGAGAGGCGTAACCCGGTCGTTTGAAGGAGGCATCAAATACTGGGCGAACTTTAGTTGTAGCGCTCGATGGCTTGATGACTGGCCTATGTGGAAGGTAATGGCCTGAATTCGAAATTTCGTCCTCCAGTATGGTTTCTATTATACCATCCCTTTGCCACTGTCTCAAAACATCATCGTAGGCTTCGAAGATATTTTCTTTCAATAGACGTTTTGTTACTGAACGCAGTCTAGATTCAGCAACATCATACTTGTCATACACAGATGGGTGGCCAGCCAACCAAGGTAAGGCAACTTGGTACCCGTTATCTATTTTCTTAACAGTTTCTTGAAAATGGGCTTGAGTCTCGTCTTCTAACAACTTTGTAGCTTTACGTTCTGTGGGATCAACAATACCTAAATTTTGTAATTCCCAAATCTTTGGTATTTCAAAGTTCTGTAAACAGAGAGTTACCATGTTAACTATGGTTTTCTTCTTCTCACTTCCCAAAATACTCCAACCAAGGCTTGTTTCAATAGCGGATATACCTGATTTTAGCACTTCGATTCTTCCCGATAGAATTCTTCCACGTACATCAGCCCGAAGTAACAATCTTATGGGAGGAGTCTCTGCTCCAATATCAGTTAAGACAATACCATGGTTTTCAAGTTCAGCCAGCAAATGCTTGTCACGGACTCTTGGAAGTGTTGTGAAGATTTTTGGCTGATCTAGCACTGACATTTGGTATGAAAACTTTCCATTGACTCTCTCAACGTTGATAGTATAACGATAATGTTCAGCTTCAGGAATTTGATTCCCTCCAAACAATCCTTGAGATAGTGTTTCCTTCCCTGAAGGTAAAAGTCTAAGTTCTCTTGCCAAGTCCTTTTCTGTGTAAGAACTATGAGAACCGTCATCCAATAAAGCACGTACATATTGACTTCGTCCTCCATTTTTAAGTCGTACAACAAGTGTTTTCAAATAAATTGTTTTTGGAGAGGATGGAATCGTAAAGAGTGTGGACGTACTCTCTTCCTTCTTATCCTGCTTAGGAAAGACATTCTTATCAGTGTTAAGCAAATCGGGACATAAGATTGCATAATGTCTCTTTAAAC